>JAUELF010236808.1:0-12973 GCA_031471495.1 Clinocardium nuttallii
TTAGACATCCTATTGCATTAACTTACAGGAAACATGCAACAAACCTGCAGCCGACGACTATGAAAATATTTAATCAGAAATACGGAATTTCTCTTTAAATTAAAGAAATGTTATTGAATTAAGTCGAAAACATTAATGCAACAGTAATTGCTAATAATAAACACTTTCTCTTTTTGTCACACTGTTTTCCTGTTTTCAATAGTCGTCTGCAATTTTGGTGTCGTCAGAAAGCACGTTTATCTTTGAAATGGTTTTAAAGATGAAAAGGAGGCAATAAAAACACAAACTCATTTAAAAATGCAATATGTCACGGAAACACAGAAACGGCAAGTATGCTATAAGAATTGGTACAAAGCACGTTGGATCTGTTCAAACCGGTGTAACGCTAAAGCGAATGACAATATTGTAGGAAACATGTTAATTAGCGATAGGTGTTACCAGGTCCGTAATTGGTGTAACATGACAAAGTTAATGTGTCACAAGGCACGCTGTAAAATTCGGTTTATTATTTCCATTCGTTTGTGTTCGTTTGATGGCTCTAAACTGGATAGAAGGCAGTTACCGGAGAAATCACTATAAAATCGGTTAACGAGATTCTATTATTAAACGTTTTGATGTTGCTGAACGGTGTAGCGAGGTTGAGGTTTTGGTAAACAGGCTTTGGAATTGGTGTAAAAAATCAATTCATTATCCTATTTCATGAGGTATTTGAGGAAATCGCAAAATTAGTTCAAACAGATATGTTACATGTAAATTCGATGAGAACTGTTTACGTGAGATGTGGCCCATTATATTCCATACAGGCGTTAATAGATTCAGTATCAATGTGTAGCTACTTACGCCTGGTCAATCATGAACTGTGTATGTTTATTCCGAAATACACAAATGGCCGGCGTGAACGGAAACTGTAATACAATGTACCAGGTAAAAAAGAGACTTCTTCTTTCTTGTTCAACGACCAACCTGTCATACTAAATATATGAGCCGCCCCGCGAGAAAACCAACATTATGGCATCTGCGTAATGTATTCATCAGATCAGCCTGCGCTGTCCGCACAGACTGATGCGGCCGACCATTTCCGTCTCCGAGGGATAGAGAAATGATTCCTGAAACAGAAAATCCTCAAGAGGCGAAAGGTGTTTGTCCGAGTGAGCCTGCACGGCATGTTTAGACTGCTCCGGGTCGATACTTTACTCAGAGATGGCTCATATTCTATTTCTAGCTCCTAGCTAAATGAGGCTTCTACTCTTATATCACATATGCACATGACTTATGGCTTAAATGATGTCTGTGATCACATGGTCCTCTGTAAGTCCTTACTGTATTACAATTAAAGTGATGACCCCTTTTCTATGCCATGGATTACTCATTTCCAATTGTCTATTGTTTGTTACAGAAACTCTTGGAAAGCGATGATTTATAAATAAACGATGGATTATCAAATCACCCTTTTCTGACACAGCACTCTAATAATACCACAAGCGATACGCCGTAGGTGGTCTATGTAGGGTGAATATGCCACACACGTGCTGGAGGCCGTCGATACCAGATACAATATGTTCGTGCCATTGCAAACTGATAAATTTGAAAAATTGATCTTTGGGCCAGGTAACGAGCTTGCCCGTTGTATTTTTGCCGTGAGGTAAGTTAGCGATTTACATTTCTTAACCCTTTCCCAAATATGACAACTTTGCAGCAGAAGACTTTAAAATATATGGGCAAATATATGAGCATTTTTTATAAATGAAATGATAACTATTCTAAAGTGTTGAAAACATTGTAGCAAGAGGAGAAACTGCTCATGTTGATACATTTCTCATTTCGTCTGCTGTTAAAGGCGTCGAACACATTTTTCAATTGGGAAATAATTAAAATATATCACTGTGAAGACACATGGGTCGTTTCACGAGAAATCCAATAGGAAGTGCTATGCGTATTGTATCGACCCAGATCAGCCTTCGAAGGGTAATCCGAACCGACAAATTCCGTCTCAGGGGGATAGAGGTAACATATAATTATTCCTGAAACAGAAAATCCACAGGAGGTGAAAAGTGTCAGTCCTGGTTAGCCTGTGCTAACAGGTCATGTTCGAGGAGTGTGATGCACTATAACAATTATCCGGCCGTATTGCAACATTTAAACAACAACGTTTACGGAGGCCGCAATCAGCATGCAGTCCAATCTTGGTCCGCATTGTTCTCAACCCATCTATCAATATGTATATGAAAAGATAATCCATGCATATAACAGTTATTGTCGAAATCAATAAAAGCTCGGCCAACATTATTTTCGACGCTTTGCAAAAGTAAATTCGACAAGCGCAGTTCGTCCTTCCATCAAAAGGCTAACAGTCTATGTCCATGTGTAACAGGTGCTTGCAAATACTGGTATGTGAATACTAGGACACACATGGGAATGTGTTCTGGCCTCCGCTTTATGACGTCTCTGCAGCAGACAACTTTTTGAAAACAAAGTGACAAAAGAAGAAATTGCTCAAAACGAGCAATTTCTCCTTTTGCCACAATGTATTCCACTTTTAGTCATAGGTTAACCATTCAATTATAGAGATTTTCTGTGTTTTGAGAAAATATGTCCAAAGTCGTCTGCTGCAGAATTTTGTCGTATGAGGAAAAGGGTTAACCAATCAAGTAATTCAATCAGGGAAAGCATATCTCGACCTTCTCTATCTTCCCCTCTTTTTCTCCATCTTTAAACTCGATGAAATGATACCATTACCACCTCTGACTCATTTCCATGCTATTCTATTCTGTTGTTCTCCTCGATTTACCTCATATCAATTCCGATGATATGCCGACATTACCACCTAGAACACGGGAGTATACAGGGTGGTGCTGGTAAGAAGCAGACCTCCACGCTCGGTTAGTGCCTATAACGTGCCATACGGCCAATTAGCATCGCCTCAAACAAGCGGCCGACCCACTCTCACTCACCTGTACCTCTCTCATCGGGCCCTCCCTTCGTGACTTCGGCTGATGATCAACAACAGAGCGGGTAATGATATTACTAGAATATATGAAAGTAAATGGACATTAGTTTTTGTAAGTTTTTCTTTTTTATATAAATCGAAAACAATTGACTGCCAATTAAACAGATATTCCCAATATAAAGTCAGAGTTGCCTTTATCATGATATAACACTCGGAAAAACCTTTTAACCATTTCCTGGAACTGATCTGTCCGTGGAAAAGGGAAACTTAGCAGCAATTCTGATTGCTCATGAAAATATTCAGAACTGCTGCTGCATTTTTTCTTGGTAGGATTTCATTACTGGATTTGGCTTTCATAAAACAAAAAAGTTAGTAAATGATTTATTAAGTTTACAATACGCAAATGAAGTAAGAATTAAACCAGAGATCATTAGAACATATCTTTAACTCGAGGAAATTGCTTGATCCATTTCTACTCCGATTTACCGTGGATTCGGCGAAACTCTCTAGAAATAGAAATCGGTTTGAATAACAGACTTTTGCATGCCGCCACCTGTGGAATGATATATGAGAATGCGTCAAATTAATTACGTAATCGGAAAATAATTTTGGGTGATATCTGTTTTTGTGGAAAACTGTTTTTCTGTGGTGTTACATTACTCATCGTGATAACATTTAGACAAAGAAATACCTGATGTCTTCCTGACGTGATGATTGCTCTTGTCTGTATTAACTGATCACGTGATAGTCTAAATTTAGACTTTAAATAATTGAAACTATGTGATGAAATCACGGAATGGTAAAAAAATAACATCTTCAGTGCAGATTCTTAAACATGTACTTGAAAGAAATATATTTAGGATAATGTCAATGGCAATGGATGTCTCAATGTTCCATCATGGTTTTCAATTTAATATTTGACCGTACACCATACTTATGATTATAACAGCAATATACATCGTGTTCAGAGGCCAACACAAATGATGACAATGAAAACTATATCCTTGATCTCTCAGACCAGCCTACAAACAGATAACATCATTATTACAAAGCAAATGTTGCTACCTTTCCACATTGTTCACACATGTTTTGCTTTTTGGTGGAAGACAATTGACCCTTTTCACAATCGTCGGAAGAATGAATATGTACCCTGCTTCTATCAGCTTCTCCTCGTTACTGTCTTTCCTTTTAAAGGTGCTGAACTCAAGAAAATATATATCAAAGTCAAAGTTGTCTTGGAATATTAGAATCATATTTCTGGGATAAAATTAGAGTAATAGTTTCACTTTCCAATACCATAAAGATCTCAATATTGATCGTTTATGCTTCATTTTTAGACAAATTTAGAACATGTTCATGACTTTAAATTGACTGTTTTAACGTTTACTGCCAAAATAGCTTTTGACTATTTATTATTTACTTTGTTGTCACTATTAGCAATATTTGATAAACTTTCCCCAACTGGATTTCAGCAGCTTTAAAGATCAAATTCGTTTCATAGAAACATCTTAAATGTTGCCAAATAACTTTGGCATGAATACTTGTAATAAATGATAGAACAATATCAATAAAATTTAAAGAATTTGAAATCAAGTAAAAATGAAAGGTGAAATTAAAATCATATGTTCACTGGAATATAGTTGTACCACACTGTTGTTATAGGGTTTACTTACAACACTATATAAATCAGTAAGTGATACCTCAAAGGGTTACATATAACCAGTGACAATTAGAATGTAACAGAACTCTTGTTATTTCCATTGACTCCGAACTAATTAGCTTTCCAAAGGATGCCACCATTTAAATCCAGCAGAGTTCAATTTGTAATAATGTTAAACGGAGCAAATCGCGGTTTCTGGGTGGGCCGAGCGATGTAACAAACGTTTATTTACCCTCCGTTTCGCTTTCAGATAAATCCGAATTGCATACAATTCTCTGACTGGTATTGGCCAATGTTAAATTGTTCTTCCATGCATAGATCTTGACTTACCAGTTCTGTTTCTAATGTATTCGTCTTTTATAGAAGCTTGTCCATGTACTTACACATCATACTTATCACTGGCGATGTCTCCTTCCTATTGCATGACCGGTACTCGTCCTGGTCCAAAAGGTCGACCACTCTCACCACGAAATAAATCTCATCTGGAGCAATATCTATATGTCCCTTCTCTGTCTCCTAATATATGTCTAAGCTGTTGGCCTTTTGTTCAACTTTTAGGATATACCAATTCATTTCACAAATGGCTAGCTTTTTTACCGTAAATTTTGAGTTAGAAACGCCGGCTCGCCAACTGATTATTTCGAATGATTTATTAAAGTCAATGCGAATAGCATCATCATGCGCTGTCCACTATTTTATTTAAATGTAGCCAATGTTGGAAGGTATCAAGTTTTCTTAGAGGAATGTTGAGGGAAAGTCAGGAACATCCTGGTTTAAATAACTCGGTGAAAAAGAACAGAGATAAAATTGAAAAAAAAACTTTTGAAAAATACCTTCTGTGTTGTATTTAGAATTACATGACAGAAAATAAGTTGTAATATTGTTAGCCGAATCAACTGATCGTATTATATCATTTATCCCTTCCCTGATATAGACGCTTTCTGACGCCTCTGCAGCAAACGGATTTTTGAAAACATAGTGCAATTTCTCCTTTTGCCACAATGTTTTCCACTTTAAGTCATAGGTTATCCATTAAATTAAAGAGATTTTCCAGTTTTTGTCAAATTGTGTTCAAAGTCGTCTGCTGCAGAATTGTCGTATGAGGGAAAGGATTAACTAGAACACACTCGATTGATCGGTTAGGTCATTATAATTACACCAGTTCTATTTATTAAGGCTTGAACGACGTTTCCGTTTGTTTGTAAGCAGCCATTGAAGTACGGTTGCGGGGAAATCAAGAACGACATGGTAGGCTAAACTTGCCATTGGGTTTCGTGTCATTCATAGGTCTGCGTCATGGTTCATCGGAGAAAAGTACCAATATTCCAGGTGGAATTTACTGCAGAACTACTATTAGCGGAAATATGGTATACATAATGAAAGCCACACCACGCGGTAATCGACCTTACGAGTATTTGAAATTAATTACATGCAAATTACAAAATGGTACGAATGGCCAGATTAATATCATAAAAGTTCAAATACTTCGTAGTTATGTATGGCTGCTCTCCTTGGCGCTCAGAGTTACACATTACGAATGACTTGCTGGTGTCAGGATAAATTGACCAGTAGTACTGGTAACACGTCGTGATATAACTGAACAATTGCTGAAAGCTGCGTAAAACATTAAACACTCAATTTAAAAGCCTGATTAGACAGTGTCTGGGGGTAAGGTTGATCATGTGTTTCACTAGTCGCCATTTCTCGATGGTCGATTTTGAATGAGCATTGGCCCATGCATTAAAGCATGCCCTTATGTCTTGAGCTTTCATACACGCGCCGTCCCGCGAGAAAACCAATACAATGACATATGCATAATGTATCGACCAAGAACAGCCTGCGCAGTCAGCGTAGCCTGATCCCGGCCAAGTGTCTATCAGGGTAAACCTTTGTAGTTATCCGGGTCGATACTTTACTCAGAGTCCAAAATGTTGGTTTTGTGCGAGACGGCTCATACTCAGAAAGTATCTTCATGTTGCAGAAGGAGGTCAATACCTCTCGTAGGTATATATGTGTCTTGTAGTTTAGCTAGGATTGAACAATAAGTTTAGGATAGTGTGTATATCAGACAAAAACTGAATACATCCCATAAACCATCACGGGTGCTTCACCGTCAAGTCAAAACCGCTCAGGGCATATCAGATAAGGCTCCATTTAGCGCCATCAATGTCCATCGGTCCATTAAAACGGTGTCAGACCTTTACACTTGGTCGCCGGTAAAGTGCCCGTACATGACAAATGATACATTTCCCATAACCCCTAATCGTTTTACCCAATATCATATTTTGGATTCGTCCAAATCGAAAAGTCTCTAACGATATGTTTAGGGGAAACACACATATACTTGGGTATAAAATAAAATGGAAACTAACATGCTTAACCCATTCCCACATACAACACATAATTTAGCCGTCCCGCGAGAAGACCAACATTATGGCATCTGCGTAATGTATCGACCAGATCAGCCTGCGCTGCCCGCGCAGACTGATCCGGGCCGACACATTCCGTCTTTGAAACAAATGAAAAGTATAATAAATACATCGAGTTCTTAACATTGTGGCGAAATGCGAAATTGCTTATCTTGAGTAATTTCTCCATTTATCAAAATGTTTACCAAAGGGCGTATGTCGAAACGCGTCTAGAAGTGAGAAAAAGTTAAATGAACATTGGTTATTATCATGTAAACGGATATGTGTTACTCTATCCCGAGTTCAAAGGTAGAACGAAGAATATACTGAGACAACTAGGAGTCTGCCTCTATAAAAAACAAACCAATACAACACCATTACCATAACACTTTAACCCTTTCCCTATATAGTACGCTTTCTGACGCCCCTGCAGAAGAAGGCTTTTTAAAAACAAAGTGACATAAGAAGAAATTGCACAAAACGTGCAATTTCCTTTTGCCACAATATTATCCATTCAATTATGGAGATTTTCCATTTGTTGACAACATATGTTCAAAGTCGTCTGCTGCTGAATTGTCGTATGAGGGGAAGGGTTAACCCCCTTTCCCGATACAGACGCTTAATGGCGCCCTCTGTAACGGACGACTTTTGAAGACATTGTAACAAAAAGGAGAAAATGCTCAACACGAGCAATTTCTCCTTTTGACACTATGTTTTCAACTTTAGCGTCATATAGATATTTTATATTGATAACTATATGTTATTTAAGTCGTCTCCTGCAGATTAGCTGTATTAGTGAAAGGGGTTAAGTAAAAGTTGAATACAATGAGAAAGACGCATGCTGGTATCTGGTGTACACGAAGAGTAGTTTAATGCCTGTCATACTCATTTCTCATCCTTTTGTATCTTATTAAATATGATATTTGGCATAATGAAGTCAACTTTTTATCATATAATTATATTCTTTTTAAGTGTCACCAAAACTGAAGACGTTTTCAAATAAATAGAATAAAAAAAAAATCATACTAAATAAAGTCATAATTTTTAATTCTTAGGATAAAACTTTTGTTTGACCAAACGAAACTTATGATTTATAAACCGTTATTTCTTAATTGAATTCAAAGGTCACCTGACATAGCCATGCCAAAATCTCAGAATATGGCTTGACGTTCTTCCTACTAAAGTACCACGACCGGTATCAGCATGCACACTTTTGACATCATTGCACTTTCATGTAGTCGGGTTTTCCCCCATAGAATTCACGAACAAGTGATAAAACAAACTAGGAGAGCAGAGTGATCTCGACCTGTGTTATTTGTAAAAGTTGCTTCAATGTTCCTCGTGTGAAATCGTGTAAGGGTTTCAAAAAATAACTACAGAATAATCTAAATCATAGATTCGGCTCCGAATAAAAGAAACGAGATTAAGAGTTAAAGACATATCACTTTAAGGTTATCTATCTATTCATTGTCAGGTTAGATATGAGAGGTGTCACTCTAAAAATGGCCATCAAAAGGCCCTTAGCCCCCTCAAGTCGATATAAGTCACACAAAACAGAAACTTAACTAGATTTTCGAAATTTCGATAAATATGGTAGTTCCAGTGGACTCGTGATAACTCGATACACAAAAGGGATTCATTAATACTTCGAGCTATTCATGATTTATTTATTTATGCATTGTTTTCTTCGTAATTAATTCATACTTAAGTGTTTGTTTTATGAGCCGTCCGCGAGAAAACAAACATTGTGGTCTATGCGTAAAGCATCGCACAGGTTTACCCGGATAGACACTTTTCGCCTCCTTTGCATTTTCCGTTTCAGGAATCATTACTCTATACCTCTATTCCCCCACGAAGGAATGTGTCGGCTCGGATCATTCTGCGCGGATAGCGCAGACTGATCTGGATCGATAAATTACGCAGATACCATAATGTTGGTTTTCCCGTGGGACGACTTAATTATTATCATTTTGAAATCCTCTTGTAATGTTATTTGAATGTTTTTTGTGATATTACGGAAAATAATAACAACACGATTAAATAGCATATCATATTACATCTGAAAGTTTATTATTTAAAAAATATGAAGAAAAGTTAACCCTTTCCCAAATCCAGACTCTTCTGACGCATTTGCAGCAGACAACTTTTGAAAACATTGTTACAAAAAGAGGAATTACTAATAATAAGAAATGTTTCCTTTTGTCACACTGTGTTCAACTCTATTCATTGATTAAACTTTTTTTCTATATTTTTGCTAAGTTTGTTTTTCAAGGTCGTGTTCTGCGGATTTAATTGTATGTGGGAAAAGGTTAAACAGTTTTCTAGAATAACATAATTATGACAATTAGACAATAGACTGGATTGGGGTTAGAACCCATAACGTAAATATCATGTGACGTTTCTTATCTTCACAACATGTTTCCTACATCGCCCACTCTGGCATATTTTGACTTGCAATTGCAGCATTATGAATCGAGTTCATATGTATCGCGTACAACGACAACTTCTTGTAAAATTATATTACCACCAACACTACAAGAGGAGTCACCATTAAAAGCACTATAACAGTGTACTTACTAAATTGAACTATTAAAGATAAAAGAATGAAAGTGATTAACTATAAGCAAAGAGCATTTTATTTTCTACCGGTTTTGAACAGGATAAATCGAGTTATGATACATGTATGTGTAGACTAGAATTAGATCCGCACAGCATCTATCGTACACCACGCTTTCGCTAGAGCCGTCCATGGACACCAATTTAAGCCTACATGGTTACCGCAGTCATTGTGAGCCACCTGCATCGGATACACTTTGTGTCTACCGGCAATCCAACCACACCTGAAATTGGGAATTAGAATGATCATAAGAGAAAGTTGATGCAACGCATCAATGTCGCCGGAAATCCATACTCACTGTACTGCAGTTCTGCATAACATTTACATTATAGTTGTTGAAAAAACAGTTATCAACTGCGGAGCATATTGGAACATCAGGGGTGGGGTCAAGTGAAAATGTATCATTACTTGCAGTTTTTTTTATCAACGGGTCGAATTTCCTTCATTGATATAATTGAAGTAATTCATTGTTTATGACCAATCTCCATGCTAAGGTAGGTTAACCATACACACAGCCAACTCATTATTGATCATAAACAGTTATGGAAATGAATAGATTTGTGAATTCCACATACACTTTTCAAGATGTTTAAAGTCAACATTGGACACCTTTGCAGAAATTTACGTTTAAAACAATAAGAAAGGAGTTAAGTTGCTGAAGACATGAGTTTTCTCTTTTTCTCAAAATGAAATTAACTTAGACTCCTTATTACATCATACTTTGACGAAAGTTAAAATGTAGTCCAATAAATTTGGTAAACATACTTCTTCGCAAAGTTGTTGGTCTTTACACTCTCTTTATAGGTAAAGTGTTCATTAAAAAAAACCATATTTCTAATAATTGAAACCAGTTTATCCCAGTGTGTTCTTTTCTTCATTTGATTCGAACAAAGTAAACATCTTAACTCATCTATAATTTACTATTTAGGGCATGTACAATTACATCTTTTGAGGTTTTTTCCACGAGTGTCAAATTATTACCTTCGTAGCCTTGTATTCGCTAGTCACGTGATCAACAGTTTTAGCTTAGAAACAGTTCATAGTTTAGATATACATGTATAGACGACTGTTATAACATTTATGAAGTCTTCATTAATCAAGATATCTCTTTGAACATACATATATCATTCAGTAAGTTAAAATTAATATTAAAAGGAGAATTCGACGTGATGTTTATCTCGATATTGACACAGTCTGCAGCAAGTCTACCATGACCTCTTTTGTCTTCGAGTCATAATAAAACAAAACTGCAAATATTTAAAACATCGGAGTAAATAGTTCATGTAAAATGTGTCATAACTTAATGTTTTTAAACAAACGCAATTGTAATATGTTCAAAACATTTTAATGTGTTCCTTTTTGATAATAACTCGTCCTCGACTGTCATTTCCGAAACACGATTACAAATATAAGTCGCGGGCTTCTGCCCGGCGACTAATACTGATAACCCTTTTCCTACAACAGACACTATATGACGCCACTATTGCGTACGACTGTTTGAAATATTTTTTGGATAAAGGAAATCGCTCAACTTCACCGCCACTGTTTCATTTGCTTTAACGCCCTTTTCAACACTGTTTCAGTTATATAATTGGAAAGTTATTGTACTACTGGTTCATTTATCATGACACCAGTGAGTCAGTCGTAATGCTAACCACACACTCACGAATGCCAATGAAATACATAACTAGCAGTTTTAAAGTATTTGGTACCCTCGATCTCCCGCACCGAGGCGGGCGCATTACCACTACACCACCGAGGCGGTCCAAAAGGTTCCGACATCTATATTATAAAACTTGCCTATTTTCAAAATGTAGATCTAGTGATTTTATCTGAATATGTATTTTTAAGCAGACTATAACACTGTTCACATTAGGTTAATATTTAAAGCACCAACACATGAAAAGACGCTTAACCCCTCACATATGAGCCGTCCCGCGAGTAAACCAACAGTGTGGACTCTGCGTAAAGTATCGATCCGCAGGCTTACCCGGACACACATTTTTCGCCTCCTGTGGATTTTCTGTTTCAGAAATCATTACTCTATACCTCTATCCTCCTGAGACGGAATATGTCGGCCCGGACTAGTTTGCGAGGACTGCGCAGGCTGATCTTGGTCGATACATTTCGCAGAGGCCATAATGTTGTTTTTTTCTCACGGGAAATGTCATATATGCTTTCATTGTGGCAAAATAAGAAGTAGCTCTTTATCAGCAATTGCTCCTGTTCCCACAGTGTTTTTCAACATGTAAACTTTCTTTTGTAGAAAGTATCCATCTTGCAAACCAAATGTTTCAAATCCGTCTGTTGCATATTGTGTGTATATGGGAAAGGGAAATGGTTAAAGACCTCATTCAAAACATGTGGTTCTTATTTACATTTGAGTACATATTGTTCCTGATGATATGTTTTAATGTTATCGTCTGCTTCCGACATTCTACGTTTATACATATTATGTCTTCTAGACATATCAGTACTAACGTTAAGCATTATACGGGTACACGTAAGTGTCAGAATAGACATACATGTTTATACAAATGAAAACAAATCGGAAATGCCATTCGTATTAATTAGACAGTCTATTTATTATTATGTGTCTATGAACATTTTGATATTGACCTCTTTCTATCAAATTCATGGGATATAACCTTAACATTTACATAAATAATTAAAGATAGGCGTCGTCTAACCAAGTCACATAACTCTAAAAGACTTACTTTAATAACTATTCAGACACGCCCCCTTTTCGACTTATAAAAAAGCAGACGAGCGTTGGCGTTCGCTTGCTGCGCTCTTGTTATACGTGTCATAATAAGGTTGTTCAAGATTTGAATACATTGTACGTACCTTCTTTTCGAAGAGCTGATCACAAACTATTTTGAAAACAAGGAGAGTATGCTACGACTACTTTATAGTGCCATACTATTCCAAAGTCGTTTATCTGTAAGACCAATGTAATGCTTGTTGATACATTATAACGTTTGCATCGTCGATTCACATCATGTCATACCAAGGATTTTGCAAATCGTGATTTTGGGCGTCCATTAAATTTTCAACGATTATTTTATATAACGTTTTTGGGATGCTAACTACACAAGGTAATACATACAATCTCCTAAGATGGCAAAATAAGCATCCATATTTGTTTGCAACCCAAATATTGGAACCATACAATATTAAAGGTGAAATCTAGACATAAATGTTTTTGTTTTATTTTTTCAGCTTTCGATAATTGACTTAAGTCATTTACGAATAAGTCATTTACGAACATTACTATGGAGATTAAGACGTGTTTTAAATGTTAACACAGTTTATGTACCATAGCGTTCATAGACATTTTT
>JAUELF010236819.1:0-12970 GCA_031471495.1 Clinocardium nuttallii
GGAAAGGGTTAAAGTGTCGTATTAGTGAGACAATTATTTGAAGTATCACAGCATATTATTTGGTTTGGTCATCTTATATTGATTGATTTGAGATTAACGCCATTGTCAAAGGTATTTCAGTTATACCAGTTCACATAACCCAGAGATATAAATAAGTGAATTTTTGCATTTTCTACCATTATTTGACCTTCTAACCCTTTGTTGTGGGTACTCAAAAGAATCGTCTCAGTGACATAGGGTTTGGTTGGATATTAAGAAAGATATTGGGGGTGGGGGCTGGGACCTGTAAACCCCATTCTAATCTGGACGCTAGTTTAACCTATTTTTCTATCACCAGCACTCCACACAGCATTCTTCCAAGGTATCTGCCTACCTTCCAACGTATACTATATAGCCGATTGATGGAAGTGAAATGGCACTAGGTATACTTTGTAACATCATGGCCGTACTTGAACCCTTGACAAATCGATTGAAAGCCCTCATTGCTACCGACTGAACTATCGGAGCTCGACTCGTTAAAGGAATTCGTTGTGAAAAAGATCAGTGAACTTGACATTGTCTGCGCCTCTAATATCGACTATCGCACGGGATCTGATCATACGATATTTAAAAATGAGCCGCCTCGCGAGAAAACCAATATGATGGACTCTGCGTAAAGTGTCGACCCTGATGCGCCTAAGTAAGCCGCGCAGGCTAACCAGGACAGACACGTTTCGCCTCCTGTGGATTTTCTGTTTCAGGAATCACTACTTTATACATCTATCCCCCTGAGACGGAATGTTTCGGCCAAGATCAATCTGCGCGGACAGCGCAGACTGATCTGGTCGATACATTACGCAGATGTCAGTATGTTGGTTTTCTGCGGGACGGCTCAAATATGTTTTGACTAGTTCCAATATTACACTTACAAACTTGAAATCGAAAGTGAGCCACATTGCTGCAGTACTATTTTATAAACGGTTTTCTTTTCATAATTATGGTGTGCTGAAAGTATGAACGAATTGCACAGATGTTAACGCATTAATGAATTGAGCATAACTGGAGGGATCTCTGGAACACTTCGCTAACTCGAAGTATTTTATGAGTCTATATAGTCTCGTGAGCTATTGCGAGTTCTGTGTTTAAATTTATGTTCTAAGGAGAACAAAACATGAAGTCCGTGTGGGATCCGGCTTTCAGAACAAGCACTCTGCCGACTGAGCTAACCGGGGCGCTTATATGCACTCCAATTATGTGCAAGTTCGAACCGCGACATCTATGTTAATTCAAATGTATTAACTCACCATGCGTACATAGATATTGAAAAACACTTGAGCGGTCCCCGAGAAAACCAGCATTGTCACTTTGCGCAATGCATAGACCCGAATCAGCCTAAGCATGCCGCAAGCTAATCCAGACACACGCTGTTCGCTTCCTGTGGATTTTCCGTTTCGGGAATCATTACTCTATACCTCTATCCACATTAGACGGAATGTGTCGGCCCGGATTAGCCTGCGCGGACTGCCATACTGTTGGTTTTCTCGGCTAACTTTTGCATCGCCATAAAAATAAATTGAAACAGTTTTAAAAGACTTACCTTGTCGTGCTGTAATTCCTTCATTGTTGTACCCAGTGTTTTCAAATTCCATTTCTTGTCCTGGAGAATTTCATCTTTTCCAGCAAGACCGCTTCTGTGGAATTCGCAGCCTTTTGGATTGGAAATTTGTTTTGGTGATAAATTACCCATGCTGAAATGTAATATCATCACAGCTACAGATTAGGAGCACATTGCATGTTCTTGGACGCTTTACATACATACAACAAATCTGCAACAGACGACATTCAGACAAATATTTGCAAATTCTCTATAAATGAAAGCTAAATATGATTGAATATGGTTGGAACATTGTAGCAAGGAACATAACAATAACGATTGTTCTGCAAAATGCTAAGAAAGACAGCTGAAACCGTATGAGTGCAAATTGAAACCTGCTTACTAATAGCTTAAACAAAATAAATATTTACCTTGGATCAAACGTATGGACATCGCAGCCAAACCATTTGATGATAGAACCTTCAAAATCGAACTTATTGTTTGACCTGTAAAGATATAAACAAATGTTATGAGCATTGACACAATAAGTCAAGCAGACCCTTTCCCATATACAACAATTCTGCAGCAGACGACTCTGAAAATATCTCAACAATAATATGGTAAATCTCCTTAAATGAAGAAATACTTATTGAAAAAAGATGAAAATATTGTGTCAAAAGTAGAAATTGTTTCTTCTTTTTTCACTATGTTTTCAAAAAGCCGTCTGCTGCAGAGGCGTCAGAAAGCGTTTATAGGGGGACAAAGGGCTAAGGAAAATATTTAAGGTCAAAACATGTTTTCCAACATGGCTTAAAGGTATCTGATAGAGAGTCACTCAAAAAACATTTCTACACATTAACTAGGACCAATTAAGAAGAAGAAGACGTTTAGAGGTATTTTTCTTCTGGTTACCACGTAAACCTGGAGTGTCCATGAATCACGCCATTGAGAGGTTACTTGTAGCGAAGTTTCATCCAAATTCAACCAACTGGTTACAGAGGATGTGTTGGCGGATGGTCGAACTCACCGGACCGAGGGAAATCACTAAAACTCACCTTGTGCACAGGTGAGCTAAACATATTGAACTCTTTCCCACATAAAGCAGCAGCAGTAGACTTTTGAAACACATGGACGAACAATTGAAACATCACTTGAAACAAGTATAGTTATTTAATACAGATACAACTGTAACAGAAGTAGAGATTGCGATACATAAGCAATTTCACCTTTTTGTCAGTGTTTTTCAACGTTGCCAGCTGCAGTTGCTTCAAACTAGGTTTGTAAGTTTGAAAGGGTTAATATACACAAATCCCCTTACTTAAACTGGATTATGACCACCAAACACCTCTTCATCTCCGGAAAGTTTTTATGACTGAAAATGTTCAAAGTAGTCTGCTGCGAATGTGGGATAGAATAATAGAAATGAGCCGACCAGCGAGAAAACCATCATTATGACATTTGCTTAATGTATCGACCAGGTCAGCAGGTGCTGTCCGCGCAGACTGATCCGGGCCGACACATTCCGACTCCGAGGAATAGATGTATAGAGAAATAATTCCTAAAACAGAAAATCCACAGGAGGCGAAACGTGTCTATCCGGGTAAGCCTGCGAGGCATGCTTAGGCTGATTCGGTCGATGCTTTCCGCACACTGTTGGTTTTCTCGCGGGACGGCTTATGTTGTATGCTTGACGAAATATATCAGAACAAAGTTGAACCATATAGAAACTGGACAATAACAGTGTAATTATAAGACACAGTGGATAACATTGTGGGAGTCTAGACAACTTGCTATTTTTTGGGGCAATTTTGAAATATCCCAAAATGTTTTCAAACACCGTCTGCTGCCATAATGTTGGTTTTCTCGCGGGACGGCTCAAATAACAGTTATGTTTGTTTTCTATGTTAGTGCCGCTTCTTATTCAAATGACGATGTTGTATCAGTGGTTTGTTACATTGATGTTAACGAGTAATGTAATACTTTGTACGGGGGATGTTATCATCGACACAGAATACGGACAAATACAAGGAACACAGACGGACAAGGCCCGACAGTTTCTCGGGGTTCCATACGCAAAACCCCCGGTTGGCGATCTAAGGTAGGGACACGTTGTAATGTCGCATTTATATGAGACCATCCATGATTAAAGATACTAGTTCGCTTTTGAAAGAGCGTAACTCAGTGCTAATACACAGGCTGTTCAAGTTCTACCCTGTTCACATATTACTAACATAAACTAAGCCTGTTCAAAGCTTCTGCCAACGTGTATATATTCTTAAAATTGTACTTTTTTGCGCATACGGGGCCGAGCACATATTACATTATTACCCTGTAGGGTTTCTTCAACCGGACCAGAGTTCGAATCCAAAAACCTAAACAAAATACTGACTTCTCTCCGCAATGCGCTCTAGGTTGTGGTTATCGATTGCAATAATACTGATATAACGTAACAAGAAGTAAATACAATGTTTAAATTATTGATGGATTAAATTATTTATTGAGGTTTAAACGCATTTTTTCAACAATTGCTCAGTCGTATCACGGCGGCCAGTTGACCAACATGTACCCATGTGTTCCTTGGCCTACTCATACCAGTACCTAAAACAAGAAACAACTAGCTGCTTTTCAACACAGACCATTGAAGGAAGACGAAGGACGCTTGTCCACAGAGACTTTTGTCAAACGTCGGAAAAATGTTGACCGAGTTGGGATTCGAACTCAAAACCCCTGGATTGACAGCCACTGTGACGTTCAGACCAATTTCTCCTTTCCCTAAACAGTTGACAAATGGCGTCTGCTAAAAAGTTTCCGAAATCACCTTTACCAATAAACGGGTTAAACCGGGTCACTGGATATACTTAGACTCAAAATTGTTCTTACCTTTCACTCATTATCTACTACTATCGGCTCACTACATCCAGTGAGCGTAAGGGACAATTATCTACAATGAAGATTGCATATGACTAGTTCGAAAACAATGGTATTTCGTCAGTTTCCAGTTCGAAAACAATGGCATTTCATCTGTTTCCAGTTCGAAAACAATTACAGTTCGTCTGTTTCCAGATGGAGTTCTCCACAGAAGCCATTACCTTGGAAACCCAATATTTACAATGCTACCCAAAACGGTCCCGGTTGTCCACAAAAAGAGTGTTTGAAGTACTTACCTCCCCTTATTTGTCCGACACAGGTAATACATTGACGTTTTAATAAAAATGTTATTAAAACAAGACCTAAACTTCGCTCGCTCGTATAAAGATCCGATGACTGCCCCGTACAGGTCGGCTATAATAGAAATTTGCATCATCAAACCATTTTGTCACTATAAAATCGCTCCGTATAACACAAGTTCGATAACCCATACACATAAACGAGATAGAGAATCGTTGATTATCGAGTTATTCAATTGTAAAGAACCGAGCGTAGGTTCATTTTGCAAAAAAACTTACTTAAAAATGTACTTATCCAATATACACGCAGTGGAATATTTTCGTTTGATTTATAAGGAGATTGCATAGGGTATAACCCGGATAAACGTGTTATTGCATTCCACGTGTTCCGTGACACAGACAACACATCGCTACTTCTGAAGCAGACGACATTCAAAACAGTGTGGACTAAGTTGTCTTTTAAGGATTTCCTAGAGACTTTTTCTATTTTCTGTCGAGATATGTACTTACTCATCGATTGTTATCAAATATAGACGCATCTTGACACAAAGTCAGCAGACGAATAATGAAAACATCGTGGCAAAAGGAGAAATTGCTCATTATAAGTAAGTTATCCCTATGAACAATGATTTCAATTCATTTTATTTTCATTAATTGTAATTTCACTCCAGAGATTTTCTATGTGTGTATATAAATGCTTTTAAAAGTCGTCTGCTGCAGATTGACTGTGTGCGGAGAAAGGGATAAGTCCAATGTCGTATCTAGGTATGTTGCATGTATTTTTAACCAACACCATGTCATTTGGAAATGAACCGGTCCTAAGTAAGAGGTACAATTCGGCATTTGAGGCGTCCAGCGAGAAAACCAACATAATGGCATATGCGTAATGTATCGACCACGATCAGCCTCAGGGGGATAGAGGTATAGAGTAATGATTCCTGAAACAGAAATTCCACAGGAGGCAAAAATTGTCTATCCGGGAAAGTCTGCGCGGCATGCTTAAGCTGATCTGGGACGATACTTTACTCCACATTGTTGGTTTTCTCGATGGACTGCTCATTTCTGAACAGTGTGTATGTTCAGATCAGCCTGTGCATCTATCTTATCATAATCTACAAGTCTGCATAGAAGCTAAGGGCTTAAGGGCTTATCCTAGTAATCTGTGAACAATATAGAACTTTATCAGACTTGCATGCACTGGCTGATTTGGATAAACACTATTCACCAAAGCCAACGTGTACCTTTTCCCATGGACGAGTTTAATTATCAATGCTTCTCAAAACCCTTTCATTGGTGCAATACATAAAATATATAAATATTTAAATTCCTTAAGACGAATCCATGTTGTTGTAGATATCCGAAGATTGTCTGTTTTTGAACATATGGACTCCCCTAGACGCGTCCACCACGTCCGACTATCCTGTCATGGTGTTCATACATGGAGGTGGGTATACATATGGATTCATGGAGTCCGAACTCTATGACGGCAGTAACCTGGTTGACATGGGGAAAGTGGTGTTTGTGGGGATCGCCTACAGATTAGGTAAGTATGACTTTCAGTCTATCACTATTGCAAACGACGTTCAAAACTGTTGTGACCAAATGAGAAGTAGGTCTAAATAAATAGGTGCATGGAGTTTAATCTCTAAAACAGCAGTATCTTGGTGGACATGGGAAAAGTGCCCATTAACGTTCGTCGTGCTAAAGCTTAAAATTCAAACAGTGCCAAAACAAAAATGAAGAACTGTTTGACCTGTTTCAGCATGATTACAGTTGTGTTAAGACTGATATACACTTTAACTGTTGGCGTTAATCGGCCGATTATGCTAGTGGGTGGATCTGACTTCATGTAGTAATTAAAAGATGACCTGTAGCTTCATCACCCTATGGCCGTTTGTTTGTTTTTTTATTGTTTGTTGGTTTGTTTATATGTACGGTGTTTAAAGCCGCTTTCAAAGTTACATCGCGGTGCTTCCTGGGTAATCCGAAGCGAAGGAGGGAAAGCCATTACTTATTACCATTTCCAAAATCCTTGGTTTGACCCGACCGGGGACCGAACCCCGACGCCCTACAACTACACCACCGGGCTGGAATTACAGTCTGTTCATTGTCCGTTCTAAACTTAAATTCCTGCGTGAAGACCGTATTTTGCTGTTTCGCTAAAGCCTATTGTCATTATAAAACAAGCAGGGTATGACAATTACTAGGCCATTCTACACACGATGTATACTATATTAAGTACATGTATATCACATTTAGATTTCATAGTTTACACGTTGTATCAAACTCGTTTGTACGCAAAGAGACCAATCAAATTCAACTCTAATCATCTAAATGTTAACGATTTTCAGGTATTTTGGGGTTTCTTTACACGGGTGACAGTGCGAGCGATGTCCAGGGTAACCACGGGATACAGGACCAGCGTCTTGCTTTAACATGGATACACGACAATATTGAACAGTTCGGCGGAAACCCCGACATGGTATGTCGCATGTTCAGACAAATGATACATTACCTAGCGTTAGTCATTCAACTAATCCACTTATGAAGAGCTTCGCCCAATACAATCATAGCGTCTTCCTAGTAGCTGTGACTTGGTTGGGTAATTCATTGACGTTAACTTTCGGCGCCAATTTCAAAATGGAGGTTTCTGCAAACAATACAAATTAAGCTGAGTCAGCTCATTAACGAGTTGTCTGACCTGAAATAAGTATTGTTTGCATTTTCGTTATCAAAATATTTCAAGACTCTTATTACATGAAATAATTATGAAGTCGCCCGATTTCGAACAGGAAGTAGTTTACTTCATGAAATTCGGCGTTGATAGCGTTAACTGAACGCACTAATAGTATAACTCAATATGTAAGCTGTTCCATGAAAAAAACACTTTATGGACTCTGCGTAATATATCGACCAAGACTAATCCAGGCCGATACATTCTGTCTCAGGTGAATATAGGTACAGACTAATGATTCCTGAAACAGAAAATTCACAAGAGGCGAAAGTTATCTGTCTGGGTTAGCCTGCGCGGCCTGCTTAGGCTGATCCGGGTTGATGCTTTAAGCAGAGACCACACTGTTGGTTTTCTCGCAGGACGGCTCATAAAGCAATGTATGACTATCCCCTGTTTTAATATTGTATTAAACCTTTCCTTGATAAAGACATACTTTGAACGCTTCCGTCATAGTTGACAGTTTCCACTTCTTTGCCTTCTAGCATAGAGATATTTGCATACATGTCAGGGTTAATTCACAGTAAAGGCATGACCAGTACTACTGGTAATGTTAACCTTCTTCATGATACAGTTAACTTCAGATGTATTTTCAGCAGACGAAGTTTGGAAACACTTTGGATTCAACACTGGCATATTTTAAACGGCGGAGTCGACGGCTTTCAACAACACTTGGCTTCAATCATAGCCATGCTTTGTAAAACCCTAGTCCCACCAAAGCCGGACCCACCACGGGGCGCCCTGGATAAACACTCAACACCCCGGATCAAGAGATATCTTCATCCGGGATAATCCTTGGTGAAATTGGGTCGACGGTCCGTCGACAGTCGCAAAACATCGTCACCTGGGACCAGGCCGGACCCAACACGGCACCACAACGGATGAACAAGGAGTCAACACGGAGCCATCACGTATTACCCCGGTACCACCAACTTCAGCACCACGGACCGTCTCAGAATGACTCGCACCATCGCGGACCCAACACCGTGCCGACACGGATGATTGGCCGTCCGGATCAGCTACGGACTGTCCCGGACCCAACCCGGACCATTACAATTGCGTGTTCGCTCTGTTGTTATGTTAGTTGCAGTTGCAGTCGCTTCTCGCTCGTGATGCCCATCCCGGCTATATAGTGTAAGTTGTGACAGGTGTGGAGTCAAACACAGAACTAAAACAAAATCTGAAAATGCGTCTCTTTATGGTTTCGAACTCAGGTCCGTGATGATCCGTCTTCATCCTGGGTCGTCCGTGTCTACTCCGGGACCTCCCGTAACAATCCGTAACGTCACCTTAGTCCTACCACGATCATTCGAGTGGCTACGGTGTTCATCCGTGTGCATCCGTGCTTGGTCCGGCATAAAACCTGTATGCTCCGGGATCATCCGTGTCCAAAATGACATGCCGAATTTCCTAGGATCGCCCTGGATAAACACGATGTGATTATGGACCTTCCTGGAGCTAACACGGACCATCCCGGACTATCCCGGATAGAAAAATCCTACTGGACGGTCACGGATGACCATGACAAGTTTAAACAGTTTAAACGTGCTGGAGAGGTGTTCCGGACCATCCCGTATATGCCCGTTTAGCCAAATTTCAGTCCGGGAGGTCGGTGGGACTGGGGCTTAAGGAAATGTTTATGCAACAAGTTTGCATTTTCTCAGAGCAGTGATCGACTCGTTCACCTTTTCAGTCTAATCTGAATCTACACAAAACGACTGAATCTTCTAACAAGCTTGTGTAAGTAATATGTGAACAGTGCAGATCTCGATTATATTGTGTGGAATGATCTGGATGTATACTATTCACAATAGCAAACATTTTTAGTACCTTTTCCAATGCACATGTTTTTATATTTATGTATGTAGTTTTGTAAATCGAAGATGATGTTTTATATTCGTCATTTTGTTTATTCTTGTGAATTAAGTTCACACTTGTTAGTTGCAGATGATTTGCTTATTTATTACAGGTGACGATCTTTGGTCAAAGCGCTGGTGCCCAGTCAGTGGCCGTGCATATGGCTTCACGTCAGTCCGACAACCTCTTCCACAGGGCAATCATACAAAGCTCTCCTTTTGCCGTTCCTTTCAGGTCGAAGAAAGATGCCATCGCATTAGCTAGCGTCGTTAGTAACGCCCTGCATTGTTCCGACAACAACATATCATGTTTAAGATCAAAAACAGTCGACGAACTTCTTGATGCTCAGCAAGGTTCACTTGAAAGATTTACATCTTCTAATTTACTAGAATATGTTGAACCGATAGGTCCAGTTATCGATGACGTCGATGTTAAATACCAGTTATTTGAGGCAGCACACAACGGAACAATGCGAAACATTCCAGTTATAATTGGTTCAGTCAGTGAGGAATTCCGTTTGTTTTTATACGAGGCTCTTTCTCACCCTATAAATAGATTCGAGTACCAAGCTGCAATAGCCGCGTTTCATCCCTCTCACTTTATTGATGTCGAGTTTAAGTATCCACCTCCTCCTCAGACTTCTGATTATCGAGACATATTATCGCAGGCGTTGACTGATTATCTATTCACGTGTTCAACCCGTAACGTCACACAAAGCTTGATTAAAAACACAAACACAAATGTTTACAGATATGTATTTGACCATGCCACTAACAGCCGTGGTTCCTGGGGCAATTTCACCTTCTGTGAAGGTCACGTCTGTCATTCGGAGGAACTTTCGTACATTTTTGGAAACAGTCACGGAAATAACGTCACGTCCGACGAGAATGAGTTATATCAGTCGATGGTCTCCTATTGGACGAACTTTGCACACACCGGGCACCCGAATTCAGGACCGAGGCACGTGAGCATGCCTTGGCCGACCTACGAAAGTACATTTCCGACAACGATGCATTTCAGTACTCCAATTAGTGGGTCTGTTTGGGACTTCCGTGGAAATTTCTGTGACTTTTGGGATTCTATTGGATATTAGTTATAGAATATAAAAGAATTCTTCGAGACTCTGAAACAGTTTATGTTTTTTCACTTTCTTACAATTAACAGTAAGCCTAGTTGTTAAGACTTTCCTGTCCATGTGAGCCGTTATTTACGACCATCAACTCGGAATTCTTCGGATTTTCTCGTAAACTAGAAATGTACCCAGAGAGACGTATATGAACATAACCAAACTTTGGGTAGTAAATCAGTATATGGTCCTAGCACGTTGTTAAAAGTCATATTAGTTGATGTGCGATAAAATCCAAACTAGCCCGCATGCAATCGGAGTAGATTAGAAACTACTCGGAACTACGTGATCAACTGTTAATTTTCGATTTCAAAATGGCGCGTTATTATTGCCAAGGTCTACATTTAGAAGAAAAGTATAGTGCCGCCTGTTCAATAGGGCATATGGTAATTAATAACGGCCAGTAGCGCATGATAATAGTCTGCTTAACATTAGAGACCAGTGTAGATTCTGATCAGCATGTGTATCCGCATTGTTTGCTACTGAACCAATTGTGCCTAGGTCTCATTTCAAACGGGACAATTTTGTATTTCGCCCCCTTTTTGTATCCAAATAATCGGGGAATTATTTAAAGGAAAAGGGCAAGTTTAGGCAGCAAAATGACCAACAGACTCGCTCTGGATACAACACTTCTTTAAGTTATTAGTCCTGCTAAATCCAAATGTTTGGTATTTGCGATTATTGGAGATACATATCAGCCTGCACATCTATGCAGTTTGGTCTTTATACGGAATGCAACCTGCTTACATATGTTCACCTACATATATCCTTTCGCACAGAGGCCATGGTAGCTCAGTCGGAAGCAACGCGGGCTGTCAATCCAGGGGCTGTGAGTTCGAACCCCAGCTCGGCTAACATTCTTTCCGACGGTTGATAACAGTCAATGCGAAAAGCGTCATTCGTCTCTATTGGGCTAAGTCTATGTGGAAAAGCAGCCAGTTGCTTCGAAAGATTGTTTTGTGGAGTACTGGTGTGAGAAAACTATTGAAAACCCGAATCAATAAATCAATCCTTTCGCATATACATATGCTTTCTGATGCCTTTGCATAAGACGACTTTGAAAACATTGTGACAAAAGGAAAATTGTTCAAAACGAGCGATTACCCTTTTGTCATAAGGTTTTCAACTCTGCTCAATACATATACTTTCATTTGTGCAGAATGTCCCTAGTTTTGCCTGTCTGTTTTCAAAGTCTTATGCTGAAGATGTATTATTACTAATGAAGACAAAGCTTATGGAAGTGTCGGAAAGTGCACCCAGCCTCAACAGATTGAATTCCCTGCTAAGAAGATAGATAAGCTGTTGTGAAATAACCCAATTTATATTTGCCGCTTTTAGCTCAATCGATAATGGAGAGGGTTATCAATCCAGCGGTTCGGAGTTCAAGTTCAAGCTCTGTCAACATATTTTGATAATTGACGAATGGCAAAGGCAACTTTTTCCAGTGAATTTGAAAAATTTCCTATAAACTTAAAAGCGTGTAGATCGGATCACGACCATGAAGTTAGACATAATACACTTTACCTCATATGCCAATTCTGCAACAGACGACTTTAAACATAATTATTGTGTCAATAAAATGAAAATCTTGATAACAGAATGGATAACCTACGACTAAAAGTGGAAAACATTGTGGCAAAAGGAGAAATTGCTCCTTTTGAGCAATTTCTTCTTTTATCGCTACGTTTTCAAAGAGCCGTCTGCTGCAGAGGCGTCAGAAAGCGTCTTATATGCGGGAAGGGGTTAACCCTCTTTCAGAATCCGCCTTGCATCATGGTTTTTAAATCAATCTTTATGGCATCAAAAATTGTAAAGAACGTCACATACGAAACATTACTGCGACAGTTTTATCTTGAATTAAACAAGCAGTTTCAAAGAACGTTTTTGTCATGTAACCTCCTCTTCTCGTGCTACCTGTGGATCTTATGTTTTAACTAATCAATATTGTCTTTGTTTTTGTTTCAAATACGGAACGCGTTCGTGACAGATTACCTTGTCATTTTACTTCATTTCGGAATTCTCTGCAACATAGATTCTAATTGTTTGAACGTTTTGAAAGGTAGATCACAAAATAAATCCTGTGCAGTTTGGTTAAAATTGGAAAATGTGTCTAGAAGCATTATTGTTTAACCCCTTTCCCTCATATAGACGCTTTCTGACGCCTATGCAGCAGACAGCTTTTTGCAAACATAGTGACAAAAGAAGAAAACGCACCACTTTTAGAAGTCATAAGTTATCCATTCAATTATAGAGATTTTCTATTTTATGACAAAACATGTTCAAAGTCGTATGCTGCAGAACTGTTGTATAGAGAAAGGGTTTAAGAAATAGTTGCTGGTGGAAGGTTCGGGACATTTATTTGTTCGTTTAAACGATGTATTTACACCGCACTTTACATTTTCTTTAGTAATATCACAATGTTTCCTTGGTAAGTTCTACACTACTGGTCCATTGATCCTGTCACCAGCGAGTCATTAGTCGTGTTAACCCAACAACCATGAGCGGAGGGAAATCCA
>JAUELF010236830.1:0-12969 GCA_031471495.1 Clinocardium nuttallii
TATAAAAAATGATTGTCATTGGATATGTATACCTCTTACACATGTACCTATACTTGTATATTGTATGTAATGAATATGTTATGTGTATGGGCCGGTGGCCCTTTAATACAATAAAACTTGAATTGAATTGAATATAAGCAATTAAAAATTAAACGATGATCAAAGTTCTGTATATAATGTGATGCCGAAGTTATGTCATTTAATTTCCATACACTTAAAATGAGCATATATATATATATGAAAATGTATATATAATCATTTGTATTTAACTGTAGTTATATC
The DNA here is from genome assembly GCA_031471495.1 of Clinocardium nuttallii. Taxonomy (NCBI): domain Eukaryota; kingdom Metazoa; phylum Mollusca; class Bivalvia; order Cardiida; family Cardiidae; genus Clinocardium; species Clinocardium nuttallii. The sequence goes on from JAUELF010236830.1 coordinate 283, forward strand.
TCTATAAATGGTAGATGGTGTATTTTTTAAATGCTGGCTCAGTACAATTGTAAACATTTTCATTTAATGGGGGTTTCAAACAAAATGTAGAAGGGATCAACATGATTAACTCTGTGTAAACAACAAAACTAATATGAAAACTACAAGAGTTGTTTCCCATGATGAATCGAATCTTATACTCTGAAGATTACTTTAAACCCTTTCCCACATAAAGACGGTTTCTGACGTCTATGCAACAATCACCTGTTGGAAACATTAAGCATTTTGTCTATTTTTAGGAGAAATTTCTAACCATAAGCACGATACATTATTTGTTTCTTAAATCACCCCTTCGTTTTGTATTTATTATTTTTATACCTATACAAGTAAACCTCCACCACCAATGTATGTCATTAACCTTTCTAAATTGAGTTCGACAACCGTCAATTTGGAAAAATTGGTAAATTTATTATCTTTGAATTTCGTTTCACTCATCCCAAATATATGTAAATTTGTATTATCATGCGATGTCAATAATATTTTTTAGCTCTGAAAACTTATTTATGTAATTTCCACACATATCCTGTATATTTAATTGACAAATATTAATTCCTTTGTTATACAGTTAATATGTATTTAAGAGGTCCATTTTCACTGTATGTATACTCTTGGTTTTATTAATTAACTCATTTGAAAAGGGTTGAGAGGCAATATTCACAATAACCTCGTCTGAGTTTCAATTTCAATTTCAATTGTACACGTGTTACATAACGCACTTGAACTTCTATTAGTCAGAAAAAACTACGAAAACATTTTACAATTACAACGCAAACACTGACAAACACTGTATCTGTTATTTTGACCACCAGATAATGGCTCATTTAGTTCATTAACGGCTATTGTGCCATGTTCCTACTTATAAACTTTACAGCTAAAACATGGCCTGGCATAAAACAGCTGCCATGATGGACTGTAAAACTTGTAACTATTACCCTGTTCACCAGCATATTTATAGGAGTGTAGCTGATTGCATTGCTGTACTGTTGTACTGTTGTGTAAATAATTGGTACTAAGGAAAGCCGGAACACACAAGTCAACACACTTGACGCAATGATGTCACGTACATACGGTTGAAACGGCAACCAACCTAAAACGGCAACCAACCTATCAAGCTTCAAGATAACATTAATTCAGGAATAAGCGACCAATGCTATCCAAGGTTGACTCATGTCTATGAAGTCTTATGCATTTTTTATACATTCGCAATTTAAACGGGCATTGCCGCATTATGACACACTTTTATTAGACGATTTGTATAAAAGACGAATCTCCAAAGGTCTCTCGTGTTTAAGGGTTTGTCGTTCTAACCTTTATTTTTCAAAAAAGCTATAACAATTATTTGATAACAAGGACGAACGTGTTCAGAAACAAGTAGTTCCGACACTTCAAATAGATACATTTACTGCAAAAGTTATAATATTTCTGTACATTGATAAAGTCAGACTTATATTATTTAGTTTAAACTTATTTATTTTACATCGATTGCGAAGCAAGCTTTTAAACTTATATTAATCACGCTCGATGTCTGCTTCCTGGAGACTTAACCAGTACTCGCGTATTTTGTGTGGAAAAATCCCAAAGTCAGGACCCGCTCATCACGGGACTCGAACAAGGGACCTTTGATACGAGAGGCCGACGCTCTACCTCTGCACCACTCTCTCCCCGCCTCGGGTGTGGGAGGTTATGGGATCGACAAATGGCCGCGTCATACCAAATTTAAAAAAAATAAATGGTAGTAGATTTTCCCCTTTTTGGAGTTCAGTGTTTACGTCAGGATAAATGGACCATTAGTACTGGTTACTTCACCAGGCATTGGTATAGCTTAAACTAATGTTGGAAGCTGCGTAAACACCATTTAAACAAACACATTAATCTAAGTCGAGTTATACAATGCTCAGCATGTTTATCAATAATGTATAACAAGGAGCCGAACCTGTTCAAAAATAATTAGTTCGATCAATATCAAAGTCAGTCAAGCTCATAACCTGAGTCTTGATTATGGACAGGCAAATGAGATAGTTATATTAAGTCAACTGTAACTAAAGATATTGAATATACTACTGTTTTCCTATTTTAAATAACAGTGACATTGAACCCATCCGATTAAAGATATTTATAATATGGTTAAGTACATTGTGTTTTATTGTTTGGGAAACAATTCAAATAAATGTAATAAAAAGAGGCCAAAAGAGGGCTAGTATTGCTTCACTGCCATTAGGCAAAAATAAAGTTATTAACAAAGCCAATACAAAGCTAACATCCCCGACCGCCTGGAAGCCATATTTTAAACCAATTAACATGGTTGGGTGGAATCCGATAGAGAGTCACCCAAAAAACATTTCTTCAACATTATTTGAAAATCGGCTAGATACCTTCGTCCGAGAAGATTTTTTGATGTTTTCACTATATCCATATAATGCAAAGCAGCCCTGTCCCCATGTGATCATGTTTTTCGACCAATCAGCATGGACTGAAGGAGTCTGATGTTTTAAGCCATTACCAACAATTTTCATTCACATCACGGCGTTTCCTGGGTAGGACATAAGTACTGCTGATCCATTTATCCTGACACATGCCCGTCAGTCGTAATTCTAACCCCACAACCATGATCGCAAAGAAAGACTACCATTTTAAAAGTCTATGCTCTGACCCGGTAACCTTTCAGATAAAGAAAATACAGCATAAATGATTTAAACACATTATGTATTCAGAAGTCGTCTATTGTTGATGAAGTTACAATCCTTTCGTATTTATATTTTTTAAATGATGGTTCTGTTTCGGGTTTTTGACTTTTGGAATCACCAAAACATTTGTGTTGGTTTTTACAGTCGTCTGCTTTAGGGCTTTGACTAACGTCTGCATCAGGACAATCATTAGACTATTGTTCCATTCAAATTAAACATTGATTTATAACCATAGAAACAGATAATTTACAATATTCAAGACGTTGTTTTAAACCATTTAACGCATACAATTAATCTGCAACAGACGGATTTGAAATTGTCTTCTCCTTTCGCTAAATTCTTTTAAAATGTAGTCTATGGCAAATGCATCAAATGCATATACAGGTGGGTAGGTTAAACTATTGTTTGTTAGCAACGAGTACGATAAAACATTCAACATGTCAATATATCTGTAATGATATCTGATACAAATCTATGGAATGTTACGCTTAGGTTTACGCCTAAAAGGTTACTTTAGCCCTTAAATTTACCACACACAAGCAACCAGCAGCAGGCAACTCGGAAACATAAAAGCAAAACTATTATAAATACCTAAAATTAAACCAAAAGGTAAATGTTCTCTAAAAAGTTCCCTTCAGACGCCGAATAGAGTTGAACACTTTGGGCAAAAAGGGTAAATTGCCAATTATGAGCAATATTCCCTTTTGACACAATGTTTCAAAAGTCATTTACTATATTGGTACCAAAAAGCGTCAGTATTTTGGACAGAGTTAGGTCATGGCAAACCGGAAGTTCATTATTTCATTAATAATAATCTAGTACGTAGAGATTTTAATTATTAATGTTTTTATTTCTTTTCTTGTTTGGGGGATTGGGCTGTGGAGGGTAGTCCCGTGTTGTTTATTCAATAATTTTTAAATATATTACATTACGTACATGTATTATGTTTGGTTTGGGAGGCTTGATCGTGTATATATTTGTTGTTTGTCGGAAAGAGTTGAATCTTGAAGATTCTATGCTCATCGTGAATTGATATCCACATACACGCATTTTTTAGTAAGTACAGTCTGTTAACTATTCAATTGTTATTAGACGCTACCTTTTGATTTTATATCGAACGTTATATGTGTCCGTTACTTCACAGCGTTTCCTGCGTAAGATACCAGTACTACTTGTCCGTTAACCCTGACACCAGCGAGTCAGTTGTAATTATTACCCCACATTCCTGTGCGCCCAGGAGGGAAAGCCATTATTTCCATGTTTAAAGTATTTGGTATTACCCGGCCGGGGTTCAACCCGCGACCTCCAGCACCCGAAGTGGACACTCTACCACTACATCACCGGGCGGTCTAGAACATAAACATCTTCCAAAGTAAGCAGTCGTTGACGATATTACTGTTGAACAATCTATAAGTCGTCCGTAAGCCATTAGCGACGTATGTAGACCAAGATCAGCCATCGAATACACGCAGTCTACTCAAGCTCTACACTGTTCGTTAATTGTTTTTTTACGCCATTTTAAATATTATTTCAGTACTATTACGGCCAACATTCTCTTAATCACGTCCCCATGGTAAACAAACCAGTATTGGGCTAAGAAATGTGCCTTTGACAATGGCACTCCACCATGACCGCCACAACGCGACTAGGGATCGACACGGAATGGCGGATTCCAAATTATTGACGCCAACTCCTCTGTCACGGCGGATTCCTCATGATACATATAACAATAATTCAAACAAGTCGTAATAATAGGCAAAAACCCTTTTCTCATCGTGCAAAGGGTTGCTTCAATCTGTCTTTACACAACAACCCCTTGACTGCTGGTATCGATTGTGTGAAACATTTCGCCACCAGTACAGCGCCATCTGACCAGGTTCCACGGAATATAGCGGACAGTAAGGGTACTAATCGCACAAATGGTTGCTTCAACCTGTATATTACATAACAACCCTTGTACCTATTGTGTTAAACGTTTTCCACCAGTACATTTCAGTCCGAACAGGTGTTATGCCATAAAGCGGACAGTTTTGGTTATAATGGCACTGCGCTGGCACAGTGTAATCTAGAAATTATTTATCGTACAGATGATTGCTTCAACCTGTAATTTACACTACAACCTTTGACTGCTGGGGCCAACCATGTGAAATCTTTGTCACCGGTTTAGCGCAGTCTGACCAAGTTGGGTACATATTGGACTGTGCAGTCACAGGTTGGTCTAGAAATTATTTATCATATTAATGGTTACTTCAACCTGTATATTACACAACAACCCTTTGAATGCTGGTACCGATTGTGTGAAACCTTTGTCACCAGTGCAGCTTAGTCCGACCAGGTTCTACGGCATATTGCGGATAGTAAGGGTACTTATGCGAATGCACCGTCACAGTTGCTTCAACCTGTATATTACACAAGAAACCCTGGAATGTATACCCTTTTGACTTTATAAAACACCATCCGCCATTCGATTATCGGCCTTCATACAATTACGACCAGCGATCTTCCAGATAATGTTATCAGGTCTGTTCAGTCATCAAAGAACTAGTGCAGCGTTTGATGTAATAATTGTATTTAACAGAATAATCTGTAACACAACTGTATTGTTCCCAACTTTAAAATTAAAGGTCGGTTTTACAGTGGCTTTGATTACACAGTATTATATCTCTTCTATCAGTGTAGATCCGAAATCACATAGGTAGGCCTGTATTGTTAGAACAATACAAATGCTCGTTTACTAATAGAAGTTATGCAGTGATCAAATACGATAGCAAGAGGGATTCAGGATTCATTTCCAATTAGTTTTTATCAAATATTTTTGAAAAGGATATTATTAACTGTCTGCATTAACGAGAGGAATATAAGTGGCTGTGCAGGGTAATACCACAGGGTTTTAAATTGACGATTTCTGCCTTTCCTGTTTCACGATCATCGTTATGTTGAAAGCATTATGAATGATACATCGTTTTGCTGTTCATAAATAGAGGACATACGGGATGTAATTGAATATCCACTGAAGGTGGTGTATCGAAATGTGTGTGTTCTGGAAACATATAACTAACCCACGAAACTTATATCGTTCAAGACTAAGTATTCGAACGTTTCTATGCTCGAATATAAGCAATTGGAATAATAATGAAAATAAAAGATGTTAACAAATAAATAAAAGTGAATTGTGTATAAAAATATAATTCAATTACCTTGTCTAATAGCTAGTCATCTAATTCGAACAATTCTTTGATCCGAACATGAGGAGGCGTTTTTATTTATGTGTTAAGTCGCAGTTGGTCATGTGACATTCTGCGTCACTCGTATGTATTCGGCTGTAATCGTTAAGATGAAACAGCCTCATTGCTCCTCTTAGTATTATTATATTAATCTTAGTAATATTCGCTGAAACCCAAGACAAATAATCCTCGCAACAAAACAACGTGTCTTAAGATTGGCAGATGCTTTTTATAATATTTCTGAAAAAGACTGAATTATGTTTCCGTAAATGTACGAGAAATACCGATTGAAAAAGTATGTCACAGCAATGTATATATTTATTATTTTATCTAAATATATGCTTATACCCTCATCAAAGTATTTCGGTTTTTTTCGACATTACCAGTAGTACATGTCGTAAATTCATTTTGAACCATTCCCTGACACACATACTGACGCTTTATAACACTATTGCTTTTGTCACAATGTGTTTATTGTTATACACGAATTGTTCTTTCATTTATAAAAGGTATCCATGTATGTGCATCAATGTTGTCAAATTCGTCTGCTATAATATTTGTATGTTGGAAAGACAAAGTTGTCTTTATGCAGGAAAAGTTTAACATACTGCGTAATGGTTTAAGCTTAAACGGGCTACCACGTCACATGAGCATTGCTTCTCACAGTGAAGGTCTAGATGAGTCAGGGCATTCGTAAAGTCTGTTCATGATATTCCGTCTTTACTATCGTGTCATTGTTAAACGAGCTTCCTATGTAATGGGTTGATATAAAAAGGGACCCAACAACACGTGATCACATGACTTCATGACTTTTCTAGATCAGTCAGGGCAACCGTACAGTCTGATCATAACTTTCCCTGTTTTTCATCAAGTCGAAGTAACTAATTCAGTATGACCAAACATCTATGATAACAAACTTGTTCTGTTTGATTGCAATTAAAATAACTGTTACAATCTCAAAGGTTCGGTTTTCGTTTAATCTGGCCAATAGATATCATTGTACATATGCATACAATCAAGCAACACTATAGATATAGAAGTTCAATATATAGTAACACTGGTCTGAGTCACTCAAAAACAGATACACACATTTACTGATTTACAGAGCAGGCTCAGACTTTATCATTTAACCAAGTTTTATATAACAATTTCGAGTACAATCTGAAACAACCACTTTCCTAAAGCACTTTCTACACAGTACTTTGGGTTTTGTCATGTTTACAACATACATACATAATGCTTTATAATGTACACATATCTTATATTATATTAGGTTTAACATGTGCTAGGGTCTAATGAGTATCTTCTTTTCCGACAATGTATTTATTATACAAAAACAAACTTATGTGTATGACCGTTGAAATAGACGACTGTTCATGGTGTTGCCACGTAAGCAATGACGAACACTGGGCTTAATACACATATTTGGCTATTGATACAAAGGAATGGAATATAAACTGTAGATGTAGATTAACTTGTGACAAGGTTTGATTAAATATGTTTATGAGATCCGTCAGATGAAAAGGGGTTTTCTTGTATCTAAAAATAGCCAGTATGAAAAGGGGTCTTCTTGTATCTAAAAATAGCCAGTCTGTGGTGCATACGTACAGAAGAGCTCCCAGACCCCCTACATCAAAAGGTTCTACACATTTATTATTACCAAGTTACGCCCCAGGCATTGTCATTATATTGGAATTATATGAATACGTTTATACTTGTTATGTTTTGTGACTGTCATTTGATCATGAACATTATTAAAAGACATAGAATGTATCTTCAGTGTTTTAGTTTGAAATTTCTATCAATGAGTCCTTTCATACTTTCATATATCTCGAAACTCCCATGTTTCCAAACTTTTAAATCAGATGTACTGGTGTAAACCATTGGTAGAAAACAGGAGGAACACTTATTTGAAAAGAAACATACGTTGTCTTGAGACTTTCGAAAGCATTGTGGAAAAGGTTGAACTAGTACACTTTTATCGTAATTTTCTATTTGCGGCGAACAGAAACGCCCGTTGAGCTGCGCCACACTCAAACTAACATTTAAACATCAATCGATATCACGGTTTGAGCAGTGGCAGCTCTATAATATTAGAAACGTTCACTAGAAGCGAGGATGCTTGAATGATTAGATCGCAAACAAGACAGATCAAGATCGGCTTGTGCGGACGCGCATGTTTATCTGAATCTTAACTTTTACCAAAACCAACGGGTCGGTTTTCATGTGGCTCATTTTAAGATTATCTTTGTTAATTGGTAAACATTGCTGCCGTTCTTTCTGGGTACACGATATAACCACAAGTGTTCCGATTAATATTGACTTTCATCTTTGGAATGCAGTCTGTGAAACTCGCATGGTTCAAAGGGTAATTCGAACGACGAGTTATACCCCAAACGGCTTTTGAAAACTGACAAAGGGGAAATTGATTCCAAACAAGATATGTCTGTTTTTGCCGCACTGTTGTCAACTTATTAAACAAGTATGAATGCTTTCATATGAAATGTCCATAGGCTTGCCTAGATACAGCTCGTGTGCTGCTGCTGTAGACTATTGCATGTAGGAATTCTTGCGTACCGGTGACGACCCTATCACCTTGGTATAACATGGAAGATGCATTTCACAACCGTAAACAGGAAATGATATTTTGGTGCTGCAAGTTTTGATGTCGCTTCAGTAACATTTGAGCTTTCACTCTTTGAATAAAAAAGGAAGGCATGAAATTGAAAGAAAAAAAAATGCGATTATTGTTCTGGGGCGTTTTTGGACCACATTTGCAAATGTGCAGAATTAGATCACTTGCACAAATATCAAATAGGGAATCTGACGTGAGGTTCTTTGGAAAATATAAACAACATTTTACTTAAGATCGCGGGAAAAGAATTCCGGCTTTTCTGACTGGTCAACAACTGGCCGCTTTCTCACATGGGTTGCAAGTCTATTGGGGGAATACGACTGACGTTTGTCGCGTAGGTGGCAAACACACAGGAAATAAACTAATTCGGTCATACTGTATACATAACAAAAGCCGAGCCCCCGGTAACTCAGTCGGTAACGACGCGGGTTGTCAATCCAGGGGTTTTGAGTTCAAATCCCGAATCGGCCAACTTTCTTTCTGACGTTTGACAAAAGGCGTCTTTGACCAACGGGCTAAGTCTTTATGGAAAGCAGCGAGTTACTTGGGAAGATTGTTGTGAGAAAACCAGGAAACACATGAGTAGGTGAACTGGCCGCCGTGATATGACTGAGAAATTGTTAAAAACGGCGTTAAACCCCAACCAATCAATCAATACATAACACAATAATCCGTTTTAGATTGCGTGTAGACTGTGTACAGTGTAGCGCCAGGGTGTCGCTTACTTCACTGGAAAAAAAACATTAACACATTCATCAATGAGCAATTTCTTCTTTTGTCACAAAGTAAGCAAATGTTGACTGCTAAAGAGGCGTCAGAAAACGTCTACATGAGGGAAAGGGTTAAAAAGTTGTAATTCAGATATATACGAGAATATACAACATCTGGCGATAAATTACTGACCATTTTATCGTCCTTAGAGGCGACATTGCTCGAGAACGAGATTCACGGTTCGATATCCGATCGGGTCATACCAAAGATATAAAACCGCCTCGGTGGTGTTTTGGTAGAACGTCCGTCTCGAGTGCGTGAGGTCGTGAGTTCAATCACCGGCCGTGTAATACCAAGAATTTGAAAATGGTTGTAGTGGCTGCCCTCCTTGGCGCTCAGTGTTGTGGGTGGGGTAGGCATTACGACTGACTGGGTGTTGTCAAGATAAATCAACACGGTTTTTCAACTTTTCTTAAATCGTGTCTGCAATTTCTTAAATCGTGTATGTGAGATAGGGGCTTAACGATCAACACATGTTATATGTTGCAAAGTATAGCAATGATGTCAATACAATTAACACTTTCACACTTGCTTAGCAATTTCTTCTTTTGCAACAATGTTTAACTCTATTTAATCATAAATCTTTCATTTTCTCAAGGAAGTTTCCATATAATGGACTTATGTTTTCAAGACGTCTGCAGCAGATTCTGTTTATGTGGGAAAAGGTTTCAATTTGCTTTAATAACTTGTTTATTGCAACATGCAAATGAGCCGCGAGAAAACCAACATTATGGCATCTATCGACCAGATCAGCCTGCGCTGTCCGTATATATTGATCCGGGTCGACATATTACGTCTCAGGGAAATAGAGGTATAGAGTAATGATCCGTGTTGTAACCGCGTTGGGTCCGCTGGCTTATCTAGGATAGTCCGGGACAGTCCTGGACAGTACGTGACAGTCCGGGATGGTCCGTCATGGTTCTGGACACCATCCCGCTTTTTTTTCAACTGTTTAAAAGTGCATTGGTCATCCGGGATCGTCCTGGAGGCTTTTTCAATCGGGGCTAGTCCGGGATTGTGTTGCGACCGTGTTGGCTCTTGGAATAGTCGTAATGGCACCGTGTTGATCCTGTGCGATCCTGGGCGAACCGGCATATAAGGTTGGATACGGGGTTGTCCTTGTTGGATCAGCGACAGTCCGTAGATGATCCGGGATGGTCGGGACGGTCCGTGGCGCGTTGTACCGCGGGTAGATCCGTTTTGGCTCCGTGTTGATCCGTTGGAGTGCCGTGCTATGTCCGAACTGATCCGGGGTGACGATATTTTGCGACGCAATTTCCCCCAGGATCATCCCGAATCATGATATTTCTTAATTCGGTGTTTTCCGTGTTAATCTGGGGTGCTTCACATTCGGTCCGGCTTTGGTGTGACTTGTAGCTTTACTGTCCTGGTTCAATTTAGAATATGCTTGGGTGGGGTTTTTTTCGGATTCGCTAGTTATAAAGCCATACTGCACTATTATTTGTGCAAAATTAATGTCTTATATACATATATTGCATTCAATAATTTGAATGCCCCAGCTTCCAAATGAAAATACGAATGCAAATCATGAAGTAACAAAGGCCATTGACGTAATAGTATATAACCTTATTAGATCAAATGTATGACGTAGCGTTTGTACTATTGACCGGTGGCTTAAATACTTTCAATAAACATTTTCTCCAACATTGTGGTCATTGCGTAAAGTAGCGACCCGGGTCAGCCTAAACATGCCGCACAGGCTTACCCGTATAGACACGTTTCGCCTCTTGTGAGCTTTCTGTTTCAGGAATGAATCACTTTTCTATACCTCTATCCCTCTTCTATACCTCTATCCCTCGGAGACGAAATGTGTAGACCCAGATCAGTCTGTGCGGACAGCACATGCTGATCTGGTCGATACATTACGCAGATGCCATAATGTTGGTTTTCTCGCTGAACGGCTCATATGTTTTCATCGGCGAAGGGGGACTTTTAATTCCAGTATTCTATAGGTATCATGCCTTAGGTATGGGAGGTCGCGGGTTCGATTCCCGGTCAGGTCATATCAAATACTTTATATATGGTAGTAATGGCTGCCCTACTTGGCGCTTAGGGTTTCTTGGTTAGTATTACGACTGACTGACTGGTTTCAGTATAAATAGACCAGTACTTAGTGCTGGTAACTTACCCAGGAAACGCCGTGATATAACGGAAAGCGGCGTTAAACATGAAATAATCAATCAATCAAGTTGTCTCAAAGATTATTACATGAACCACATGAATGGTTTGAGAATAAATTCGTAAGAAGATGTACCCTAGTTTACATCACTGTATAAGGAACCTAGTGCTCTCAAAGATTATTAGATTAACCACATGAATGTTTTGAGAATAAATTCTTCAGAAAATGTACCCTAGTTTATATCGCTATATAGGGAACCTAGTGCTCTCAAAGATTATTATATTAACCACATGAATGTTTTGAGAATAAATTCTTAAGAAGATGTACCCTAGTTTACATCACTGTATAAGGAACCTAGTGGTCTCAAAGATTATTATATGAACCACATGAATGTTTTGAGATTAAATTCTTAAAAAGATGTACCCTAGTTTACATCACTATATAAGGAACCTAATGGTTTTAAAGATTATTATAAGTAAGTAAATAAGTAAATAATATTTTATTAAAGTGACATGTGTACATGTAACATGTCTACCTCTGCACCACTGTCTCCCACATAAGAGATACATACATAAGAGATTACAGACCATAGTAGAGCTACTATACCATGCTAATAGTTTCTCTGTAATGCCGTAGCCGTTTAGTTGTGTAATAAGTCTTGTATGATGGACTATGTCAAACGCTTTCTGGAAGTCTATGTATATAACATGTATGTTGTTGTGTGTATCTAAAGTGTACGTCCAGGCCTTTAGTACTTCCAGTAGTTGTGTTTGATATGATCTTCCTTTCCTGAGTTTCCTTTAAGAGTTATGGATGAATGGAGCAATTCACCCGGCCAGCAGGCGAGTGCTCCCTTGAAACGAAGCAAGCACTTCGCTGATGGGGGACTTAGTTTCTTTAACTTTTTGCAATTGTTTCTTAATTTTTGTTTCACAGAAGTTATTATTCTCTAGCATAGTTTCTGTCTTTTTTCGAAATTGAGTATATGAATGTATAGTGTTTATGGTGCCTCAGAAACATTCTTGGAGGTAGCCAATAATCTGTCATTATCAAATTGTTGACTATGTACGTTTTACTTGTTTTATAAAACTTTTATAAAAAATCTTTAAAAAACTTGAAACATGTTTTAAATGAAAATTAAAGTACGGCATTGAACTGATCTTTGCATTGCATTTTTATAGATTGTTAACAGCA
>JAUELF010236841.1:0-12968 GCA_031471495.1 Clinocardium nuttallii
TACGTAACTCATTGAATTGTTGTAAATAATTGTAATGTATTTTGGGCCGGAGGCCTTTGTTTACGAAATAAAACATTATAACATACTTATTGCCAATAAACGTTTCTTTTGTGCTTCAACTCTAAATATACTTTCGTTTATAGAGATTTTCAAAGTCGACTGCTGCTGATTGTTATGTATTCGGGAATGGGTAAAAAAGATCCTGCATTTACACGGAGTAGCAATGTTTGAGAATTCAAAGAAAAGAAGAACAATGAAGACTATGCTACACAAATGCATTCTGATCTTGCTTTATATTCTTTGAAAAGTATGTTGTTTAAATTCGTTTGTCTTAAGTCGCCTGTCGTGGAGTTTAGAATATTTGGATAAACCCCACAATTCTCTATATATAGTAGTATCAGTATCAGTAGAGTATATGGACCATACTAATTTTTGAAAATGGCATAATGCTATTATTATAAATATATTTCACACATATAAACTGAGACGCCTGTGATGTATCTAACCGTTATAATCATCTCCATTCAAATCTCCAGCGGATGATATACTTGTCCCAAATCGAGCGAATTCCACCTTGTCCTTGATTCCCGGATAATTTGCACCCCCGGACAGAATACCAATCGGTCCGCAGACGTCCTGAAATGGAAAATTACTCTTGATTAATTTTAATCTAATGCCGTTTTCCTTACTATTTCAGTTACGCTATATTGCGGCCAGTGCACCAACTACCCATACTTTTCTTAACCGGCTACCTCAGAAATATAAACAATTTAGAACATGGAATGGAATCGAATGGTATTAGTCGCAATTACTTTTGCCAATGATCGGAGATATTTTGGTCAAGTCTGGATTCCGACTCACGACCTTGGATCCATAGCCTTATGAACTATCGCAGCCGTACACGAAACTAGATTTATTTCGATTATGCAATTGAGAATGTCGCCCGATTCAATAATACAGAGTTCAAAACCCCATAAAACTGTGCCTTTAAACGAGAAATCCAATTTCTAGTTGGACTCTATTTGTGCGACAGACGACATTCGTGTTCAACCAATGGACACTGTGTGATGTACTGGTGTACCAAAGCTTGGAAGCATATTACAATGTGAACTGACCGCCGAAATATGACTTATTTGCAAACGACGTTAATCACCAATCAACTGAATCACAATTCACTTAAACAAACTATAACATATATTACAGTTGAAACGTATTTAGGCTGCAGGACAGAACCTTATTCATATCCCGTCATTTCCTTTTGTGAAAAAACGTTTAATATTTCCTTTTGTTTGCATTATGCTTAACGCTGTTTTCAACAGTGTTTCAGTCATATCAATACGAGATACTGTATGATCGGTTTCCTTTACCTTTCGTTTAGTTAAGAACTCCAGTCATACAACCAGATATTTGTAAGATAATTTTCATTACTATTGTCTTGTTTTGCAATTGTTTTACTGTGCTTTTCCAGGAAGGGTTTAAATCGCCTTTGTGAAGCGAATCTGTTTTAATAGTGAACAAATACTCATTGTTTAAGATTGATTAGGGTCATGCACTTAAAGTCGGGCACGTACTTGGTATGTTCATTGTCATCTTTATACTAGGAAACATGCAAAAGACATGAGCGATTCAGTGCTGTATAGTTGAATAGATGTATGTATTTATTAGGTGGAACAGTGCAATATGACCAGGATTTCCCCATTATTATATGGAAAGCTAAAGTATCAGTACTGCAAGATAGAATGCTTAATTATCAGTACTACAAGCTAGAAAGCTAAATTACCAATACTGCAAGATAGAACATTAAATTACCAGTACTACAAGCTAGAAAGTCAAACTACCAGTACTGCAAGCTAGAAAGCTAAATTACCAGTAATGCAAGATAGAGAGTTAAATTACCAGAACTACAAGTTGGAGAACTAAATTTCAAGTACTGCAATCTGGAAAGCTAAATTACCATAACTACAAGCTTAATAACCAGATCGCAAGTTGGAAAGCTTAATTACCAGGACTGAAGGTAAGAGAGCTAAATTACCAGTACTGCGATTTAGAAAGCTTAACTACCAGTATACAAGCTAGAAAGCAAGATTACCAGTTTTGCAAGCTGGAAGCTCAATTACCAGTACTGCAAGTTGAAGAGTTAAACTACCAGTACTGCAAGCTAGAAAGCTAATTTATCAAAACCAGAAGTAAGAGAGCTTAATTACCCAGTACTGCAAGTTGGAGAGCTTAATTACCACTTCTGCAAGTTCGAAAGCTAAATTACCAGTCCTGCAAGCTGGAAAGGTAAATGACCAGTACTGCAAGTTGGAAAGCTGAATTACCAGTATTGCAAGCTAGAAAGCTTATTACGAGTACTGCAAGCTGGAGAAATAAAATACCGGTAGTGCAATCTTGAAAGATAACGGACCAGAACTGTAAGTTGGAAAGCTAAATTACATGAACTGCAAGTAGGAAAGCTAAATTACCGTACTGCAAATGGAAAGCAAAATTACCATTACTGTCATCTGAAAAGCTGATCAGGACACCGTCGCATTAGTCGTTATACCAGCGTGGTTTAATTATCCCAACAACTATGAGCGTCAAGGAGGAAAACCAATACTACCGCTTTAAAGTACTTGATGTGACCCGACCGGAGCTAGAACCATGATATACGGGAAATAGCATTATATTAAATCCGATGTCGGTACATCCACAGAGCCCGAATTCAAACCGAGGATAAGGGACATTCATATTACATGTATTTTCATTGTGCTTAAACTTTATATGATCAAAACAAACTGTATCGCTTAAGTTAAAGATCAAATTAAAGATTTATAACTAAAATGTTACTACTAAATGTGCGTCAGTAAGTGGTGAACGATTGTGGCCCAAACGTTAGAACAGTTGACCGATCCACATGTTGGGTACTACGCGAACACTACGTGTTTTTATGAAGTTTACGCCGCTAATAGCACGACTTTTACTTTGGAAATTACAAGAACTACTGGTCAGTTTACCCAGACACCAACGGGTCAGCCGCAATGTTAACCTAACAATTATGAGCACCAAGGATGGAAAACCATTTCTACCAAGTGTTTGGTTTGACTAGGTAGAGGATCGAACCAGTGATTTCCCACACCCGGGGCGGGCGCTTTTTCCCAACACTACAAGTATATCTACAAGAACAAGAACAAACTAATCAAGGGATCATTTTCGCTGAAATTCACATAATTTGCACTCATCTTATTTCCTTAAATGTAACAACGCCTGGTTAATCTGATGTTCCTTTAATAGTCGAATGATGATCGAATGAACCCCTGTTATTAAATCGTACCAGTTGTCCTGAAGCCCGGCCCTGTACTGTGTAGACAAAAACGCGACCTTCGTCCACAAGTTTACCCGTATAAAGCGGCGCCCCGACAAATATTTCATCAGACCCATCTCCTGTGATGTCAACAGTATACACGGTGGCTCCAAACTTTGTCCCCACTTGGTCCTTTTTTAAATCGGTGGATTCAGCAGTAACTATGTGTATATCCGTACACTGCAAACACAGAGAAAGAAGACCATGAACGTCATATATTGCTCACCTGATTCAATGGAACTTCAATAGTCTTCAAATATATTACTTTCCGCCGTTTTGCACCGGATAGGGATAATTTGAAAACATTATTACTCAAGGAACATTTGTGCCAAAATCATTTCCAAATTGGGCAAGCATTTTTTTATTAGAAGATTTTTAACTAGATACATATATATAAAAGGAAAACGAGCCCAATTTGCAAGTGCGCATTCTTATTCAACACATCTGCATTATTTGAATAATCTTGGTTGAGGTCACATTAGAAACATCGTACCAAATAACTTTAAATCGGGCCTAGTCGTTAGTACAAGTTGATATTTTAAGTTGTTAATATATACACAAAAGGAAATACCGGGCGGTCATGTTTTTCAATGTAACGAAACATTTGAACAATGGTGGTTGAGGGTTACACACTGCAAGTTAAGCAATTTATTTTCAAATAGGGCCTATAGACAAACACATTTCCAAAGAATATACTATACACATTTGACGAAGACTTCGTGCTAAAAATAGCTAAAGCAACTACTACTGTTTATAACGAAACAATTTGTCGTGATATTATTAAGACGTAGATTAAGATCAATGAACTTACTTGTATATTCATATAAGTATCATCACCATAAGAATCGAAAGTAATTTGAAAGATAGAGTAGATCCGGCTACGCGAACTCAAAAGTTGATACGTATATGTAGCTATATTGTTCGCGTAGGCCATATTGTAACCTACGAACATGATCTTATACCATTAAATAGATTTACCAATTTCATGCACACATTATGACATGCTAAATAGATAAGCAAATTAATAAAACAATATATATATAAAAAACAGCTACTATGGAAACGAATATCTTACTGTTTTTGTGATTCCAAATTCCATGAAATCTTCTTTCGTTTTCTCTTTCAGTATTTCTACCTGAAAAGATGTTTTAAAAACGAAAGTTTACATTTATTTTCTTAAAATATGGACACTTTCACATACCTTCTTACCCAATAGTATGTTATTGTATCAGAGAACTATGCAAAGAACCCAATGAATTGTCAAACATTGTTTCCAAAATTAGACAAAAAGAAAAACGTACATTATGACGTCATCATTAAACTCCTCTTATCCCAGGAGATTCAAATATAATTCTATTCCACAGAAAGCATCAGAACAAAACAGACAGAACACACTTTTACTGTTATTGTATGACCTACATGTGTCATGGTGGAACGTATTTGTCTATATTTAGAAACACAACAGCAACCTAATTATTGTCTTCTAGGGTTTGAATTTTATTTATGATACTATTTTCCTTCGCATTTGTAGATTATCTTTTGTAACACGTGATTGTATTCACGTCTTAGGCATTTGAACAGAATATGGCATCCAAGAGCAAACGTCTATGTGGAATATGAATTGTACTTGACCTTGCCGGTATGTCCTTGATACTTCGAATGGTAGTTTGGAGCTCCTACTACGACGAAGTTACTGTCGTCTCCGAATTGAGCCGAGGCGATCGAATATCCTAAAACATACATAGCATAAATGAAAGTATAACTTTTTCTCACCTGTAAACGCAGTCGGATGCATGCTATTTGGGAAAACAATTGTGACAAAAGGAGGAATTGATCCTTAACATAGCGTAAATGAAGCTTTGGACTTTTCTCACATGCAGACGCAGTCTGATCCGCAGCAGACGTATTTGGGGAAAATGTGACACCATGAGGAATTGAGCCTGATGAATTAGTTCTTAGTTTGCCAATATATTATCAATTCTAGTCAATAATTACAAAAAATATATATTTGCCTAGATAACTTCAAAGTCGTCTGCTGCAGATTTACTGTAGGTTGCACAGTTTTAACAAGTTTCATGTTTAAATTTATTGGCAATCAGCAATATTTTTGCCTTTGGCCATTTACAAAACAATTATATAACAAAGACAGAACATAACACATATTTCATTTTGGATTAAACAAGAAGTTTCTCGTCCATACATTCATACAAATAATTTCCAGATCATATTTATAAAAACATGTATATTACATTTACTCATACATAAATGTATAAATATATAAACATGTACATACATAATACACATATACATACATGTATACATACACACATATACAGACCAATATTTATACTGATAATAATATTAATATTGCTCATTATACAACATCTATTAATATACGGAATTTATAAGTGCAAGAGAGTATAATTAAACATTATACATTCATACATAAAATTACATACAAATAAAAACTATTCAACGTAGAGAAATTTCACAGTATGATATAGCAATATCATCAAGGTTAGTTTTTCTAATTGACATAACTTCCTTGATATAATAGCAAGATTGTAGAGGTTTTGTTTGTTTGACCTTATTGCTATGATCTTTTGCATTGAGGGCCATGCTAAATTTGCTATTTAGATCTAAGTGAACTATAGTTTGTACATACTATACAAATTGACACAATGCCATTGGTGAAACCTTTAAATATGTCCCACTTACTGACGCAGATTGAGGCATCTGCAGCATACTAATTCTGAGTTCACTACATCTTGGTTACATATTTTGCATATTCTGCTTTCTCTGTTAATACTCTTAAATCTATCCTGCTAAATTCCTATAAGATGAGAACTTAAGCGCAAACAAGTCATGTGTTTTCTCCATTTGTCATCAGTAAACACTTTTTAGATAATGTTCTAATTCAAAACCTTCTTATGTTCGTTTAATTCATACTGTGATAAGTGTTTGAGTTGGCAATAAAGTTATATCTTAATTGACTGTATCCTATATGAATTATGATAGTGTTAATCCGTGATGTCCAACAATTACTTCTGACGTATATCTTTATACAACATACATAGGAGAATCTGTTGTTGACATTATCTTACACCAATATTTAAGTGACCATTATACATAAGATATAAAGTGGATAACTACCATGATCTCCTAGGACTACATTGTTTTGTGTCTGTCTTTTGACGGCAAGAATATATTTACAAAATCTTAGATGTAATTCAATATTCCTTTTGACATCACTACAATATAAAATAATTGGTAAAACCATTGTATCAAATGTTGTCAACTTTGTTTCAAAATGTCAACTTTGTTTCAAAATATAAACTAATTATGTCAAATAATATTAACAGACTGCGGTATGCTTTAAACATATATCAGAAGTTCATCCCTAACACTAGCTTATTCTAAAAAAGAGAACTTAATTGAGCTTGGACGATACATTATGTGAACACACATCATAACATTATTATATCAGTTATTGATCTGAAAATGTAGAATTCCCCAAATTATACCAGTCATTACATGAAATGATGTCATTAGAAATATCATTAATGAAGCTGAGTCGACAAAACAACTATGTTTTTAAATATACCATTGATCGAGCTGAATCGATAATTATGATACACTCCATCAATATAAGAGCAAAGGCGGAAAAAATACCGTTTATATTGAATAGGTAAGCTTCATCGATGTAACATACTTTTATATATCAGTTAATAATGCGTTGATTGAATGACCTTAACTAATAGAGTAAAAATAAAAAATAGTACATGTAAGTGATAGAATATTCTTAGATATATCAATTTAATTTAAGAAATATATCCTCAGATAAAACAATTTGATGAAACTAATTTTCCTAAGTGAGAGGTCTTTCTAAATTATGGAAATGGTTGGCCTATGATGGAAAACTATCCCATAGTAAAGTATGAAATATGCGTTGAACCGTATTGATGATTTATCATAAAAGGGTTTATGCGATTTTCAACAATTACCACAACAACTGGTTCATTCAAATCCGACACCAGACATTCAGTCGTATTTCGAACCCAATAATACTTAGCGCCAACGAATTGTTCCTATTTTATCAATGGTTAAGCTGGGAGAAAGAAACAAATTATAACAAAAGTTATGCAAATATCAGGAAGTTGCATTTTAAAATTTAGTCAACAAATTCAATAGGTGTTAACTTTCACACAAGTAGTTAAAGCTTATTTAGGAAGCACTATCCTTGTGATTTTATATACAAACACTGGGTGTACCGGTAATTGATATAATTGAAAGAAGAAGATGAAAAAGAAGAAGAAGAAGAAGAATTAAAGCTCGGCAACGTCAACCAAAGAACTTAGTTCAACGATGAGTTAACAATACAGGGTCAATAACCTATAGTGTTTTACATTGCACGGTTCTAGAATCGCTAGTGTTTCTGAGGCTGTTAGCTGAGGTTTGTCCAACTGTTTTTGGTTATAGGGATATTGTGCTGAAAGATCGTGTTTCATTTTATAAAATATAATTAATTTATGTTTTGCTCTTCTAGACTTCAGAGACTGCAATCCGGTTTCACGAAACAGGTTGTTAAGTGGCTTTAGATATTATTATTCAGGCTTCGGGTTGTATTTTCATATTGGATGGTAATTTTATCCCTTCCACAATCAAATCTTCGGGAATTGGCCTTAACAATGATTTGTCAATTTGCTCTAATGATTTGCGATCAGGAATGAATGAATGAATGAATTAATGAATGAATGAATGAATGAATGAATTAGTTGCCAAGCTTTTTGTTTTATATTAAATTTATGTTCATACCATGTTTGCTAGTCAGTGGAAGATGTGCGACATTGTTAACTTTTCTTGGAATAAGAAGGATTTCTGTTTTATTAGGATTAAATTTATTCAGATATGTTTGACAGATCAGAGTTTAATTTGCTGTATTCAAAGGATCATCAAGGACGATGAACAAGCTAGTATCATCGACAATCAATCGAATGGAAGAGTTTATATCGTGTACACTACCATTGATAAAGATGCGAAAGAGAAGTGGTCCGATGATGGAGCCTAAAGGCACGCCTGCCGATATTTTAACAGAATGGGATGCGCCACAAGGAAGAACAATCTTTTGTTTACAATCAGATAATCAGCAAAACAGTTCAGCAAATAACCTGACATTTCCGTGGATTCCAGTTTATACAAGAGTCATTTGTGCCACACACGGTCAAAAGTTTTAGATATGTCGCAAAAGACAGCATCAATTTCTTTGCCTTCACCAATAGAGACAAATTGGTTGGCAAGATAGTCATAACGTACAACACAATATTGAAAATGCGTAATTATGTTGTGTTCAGATTGGAAATTGAAAACATGTTTAAGAATATTCTTTTCCAAGACATTACTAATAGTGCTTAAGAATGAAAAGGATCTGTAGTTTGAGGCAAGTTCTGGGTCACTTTGAATGGTGCATACGTGCTAAGTGGTTTGGCTATTTGTTCTTATTGTACTATTAGAACTGAGTAATTTATATAATCAGGCCCTGACGCTTTTCCTTATATAATATTTTCGAGTGTAGCAGTAATTTCATGTTTAGCGATTTGATCATTTTCAAGGTGGGTAGTGTTTTAATTTATGTAACAATTTGGTATTTCGTTGTTACTATTATTCAGAAATATTTGTGATTGGAAAAAGGTAATCAACAGGTTAGCTTTGTCCGTGTCACTTGTTATGAAATTTCCAGTATTTTATTTATTATTTTGTTTGCTTGTACACGGCGATATGAATTATTTTAGGAATTTCCAATAGTCTGATGTGGTTAACGTTTGACTTTGTTACTTGGATACTAATGTCTTCGCTAAGTGCGTTTTGACGTTTCTTAATAGATTAGTAGTTTTGTCTGTTTGCTTTATATTGTGTCCGGTGCTGTATAGTTGATATAATATGATTTGTTTGTTTGTTTGGAGTTTAACGCCGTTTTAACAGCTTTGGTCATATCACGGCGGTCAGTGCACCCGGTGCTGTATAGTTGATATAATATGACTTATTGATTGGTTAGAATGTCAAGTCGTTTCAAACGATCATTTCAGTTAAACCAAGACCGCCACTAAACATGTATTATGATAGAAAATGCGCCTTGTCAAAGGCCACTCAATCAATCCTGACATAAAAACAAAAATGAAAACTCAAATTAAATGGACATTCTAATTATTGGGTGTAGACTATTGGATCACAATCAGTTAGGATAATGCTTGTTGTGAACATTGATTGACCGCAGAATAAAAAAAAATGGTTAAAATATACCCTAACATTGGGCATTGGGAACACAAATACTTTCGCAAAAGGTCGGAGGTTGGTTTACGTAGAGAAAACTCACGAAGCTACCGTCTCTGACCACAGTTCGGGTACATAGCACCGAATAATGCATTCCGAGTCCGCGATCAATTAGTTTTCCCAATGCAATGTATCATACACGTGACGTGATACCTACCATAGAGCAGTGTTTTGTATTCTGAAGAGATTTCTTTCATTGCTTCTGATTGAACAAATTTGTATGCTCCTGTAGAAATAGAAAGTGTGTGATTTTTATAGCCGATGATTAATGCTATGAATTATATGAGTCTACACAAAGAGCTTCTGAAACACTATTTAAATCATGCATCATCTGACAGTTTGCCAACAGACAATTTTTTAAGAAAGTCGAAAACATTTCATTTGTCACGATGTTTTTAATAATCGTCTGCTGCATGTACTTCAAAATGCGCCAGTAAGTGGTACAGGTTCAAAGGTGTCACCCAATGGCATTGTGCCAAAGTCATTTGACGATAGGGGATTATTCAAACGCGTAATTATAGCATAAATGACAAAGTATGTCAAGTTCAGCAGGGTGGTTGACGGCATTTGACATATGTACAGTAGACGGCGATTTGAAAACTAAACTGATTAAAACATATCTATTAAAACTTCGAACTTTCCATGTGTTTCAGAGCTGACGGTCATAAAAAGAACCTTTCCACGAGAAAACCAACACTTTTGACTAATGTAGCGTAATGTATCGACCAGATCAAATCCGAGCCAACATATTCCTTCTCAGGTGGAAAGAGGTATATAGTAATGATACCTTAAACAGAAGATTCACAGGAGGCGAAAAGTGTCTGTCCGGGTTCCTCTGCCTCTCCTCTAATGTTAAATCAAGTATAGCAAACTCGCGATAACTCAAACGCGGGAAAACTCGAATACATCGTTTACCTCGAACTTGTTTCTAGAACGGATCTGCTACGTTTAAAAACATCGTAGCAACTTTTATAATTGCCAATACGACCAATCAGAACTGCTTCTGTGCTGATTTTCTGATATGATTATTATCACTGTCTTGTTTCATAATAAACAGGCAAGACTAAATGAATTACGAAGCTGATGATATATAAATGCATTGAGCATATATTTATCGATCACGTAAAACACGCCGGCAACTCGTTCGGAGTAATTTTGCATATGGGCATAGCACGCTATAAATAACATCCTGAATATTGTATTATATAAAGATCCTATGGTCAGTTATAGGTCAATATCGAGATTAAGTTATCTCGCGAATATCAACAGTAAATATTTACCTCTCCATACGTGAAAACCAGGTGCCCCGATTATCTGATTGCTGCCGTCCTGAAATATATAAAAAACATATAAGTCATGTAGAAGTACATTAATACTTGTTCGTATAGTATATAATGGCCGTTTTCAACATTTTCTTTAGTTAAATCACGGCCTTTCCTTGATAAATTACTGGTACTACCAATTCATTTATTGTGCTACTAGCATGCCACTCGTTATGCTAACCCGACACTCCTGAGCGCCAAAGAGGATATAAATTACTACATTTTTTTAAAGTACTAAGGATGACCCAACATATTGATACGTGTATATACGTCATTGGATAATCCGTGGGGATTTGCAGGACACGTAACGCTGGATGAAAGCAATGCAATAAACGAATATATATGATAAGACGCCGTGCTAATCTGGTGATACGATACGTGCAAATGCCGAGCATATGCCAAACACCGGTACATAGAGCTCGGTCGAATGCGATGTTGGCTGTCGATCAAGGGTTTGTTATTTGAAAACCAAGCTCGGCCAATACTTTTTACGACGTCACCAATGTGCTCATAATCTAATTGGAGAAACAGCTAGTTGCTTGGTAAGACGTTTGTCTAGAGTACTGGTGTTCACATTTCTGCAAGAATGTGTACAACACATCCTGCTTGATTTTCATATAGCAAATGTTACTTTCTAAAACATATGACAATCTATCCTTCATAATAGCAGTGAATCGTTTGCATATACAGCTCAAGATTGTAAGTCTTGTAGTTAATGGCATCAGCAAAATTGCCTTTACTGTTAAAGATTGGTTCTATACAGCATACAGCCAGGTTTCTTGGATAACTTCAGTATACAAAACTGTATTGAACAAATTGTGATAACATAGCGATACAGGTTTCGGTGTTGTCTATTCGGGACGCGAACAATTGAACAGCTCTCTCCACCTTCGGTCTTGCGAGATATAAATTATCCAGGACCCTCGTAGTAGACTTACTGTTGAATATGTTGCCGACACTCCAGCTTGTGAGAGGGCGTAAAACGGCTGCGTATTCTTGAAAGCAGCATTAGGCGGCGACCAAAAGGGCCAACAGTTGCTGTCATAAAGAGAAACAATCATTTCACTGAAGACGGGGATTGGAAAAGTGCTATTAGTGTGACGTTATTTTACTTGACGCAAACAATAATGGTGTTGGAATTTACACCGTTTTCAACACTATTTCACTTATTTCACATCGACAGAGGCGTGTGTACACAAACAAGTGCTTGGCAATGAAATGTACATTGACGACCGCGAATGGGTAGTAAATTAGTACGTCTGGTATGAACCGACAAAGGCGACTAGATTTAGCCTTCAAATAACTAAGTGCCGACCAGTTGACTATGACTGCAAAACAACCTTAGTTAAACAGGCAATTACCGATATGATTACGTGTATTTTACAGTTCTATGTTCAAAGTAATATTGAGGTGTTTGCAAACTATTCAGAGTCATTGTTTAGTCATTAAAATGGTCAAAAACTATTATTGAATGATAAACGAAGGCGCCCGATGTATGTTAAACTTGGAAGAGTCTAGTTTAAGAAATTAGGCGCCAAAAATAATAACGAACTGTCATTTCAGTTATTCTATTTAGCGACCAGTACGACCATGTCCTTAACGCTTCCTGCGTTTCCACTCCTTCCAATGCTGTATATTTAGGTCAGCTTGCATGTTCGTAACAGCCTAATTTGACATAAGAACCCTATGGTGTGGTTATTCAAAGAAATCCTCTATATCAGTTTGGTTGGATAATAAGAGAGTTATTATTGGGAAGTATACAGTTTCAAAAAGTCGTCTGCTGCACAGGCGACAGGAAGCGTTTACATGTGGGGATTGGATATCTGCCCGTCTTTACAGGCTAATCCACGACCACACAATTCTCAAAGCCCAGGTTGTATCCTTTTGCATATAAATGATTAATTGGATATACTTACTCCCGGTCCGAGCAGTCGTCTACTATCTTCAGATCGTCTAACATCTTTAAACATACTCCG
>JAUELF010236852.1:0-12967 GCA_031471495.1 Clinocardium nuttallii
ATTATTACGCCTTTACTTTGCGTTATTATGCCTTGTTTCGCGTTACTTCGCCTTCTTTAGCGTTACTGCGCCTTTTTCGCATTATAACGCCTTTTTTCGCGTTATTACGAGTTTTCAATATATTGTTTTTCCTCATATGGTCTTAATAGGCTTTCGTACGTATGAGAGAAACGTATAAGTTGCATATGAACATTTATTTAATAATGTTCATAACGCACACGAATCCATTGAAAATACAGAATTGTTTGTATACTTGAATCTATGAGTAGCGTATGAGTAGTGTACCGCAAGCGGATGTTCAGCGTATTACCATCGTAGTCTGCGTATGGCTAGCGAATGAGCAGCGTATGAGAAGTTTGAACTGCGCATGTCCAGCTTAACTCTATCACGTGACAATGTACCCATATAAACCCACACAGAACATAAGAAGATATAGAAATGGGTTCCTCTATTGACACTTTATAAATTCGCTGAAAATATGCAAAGGGTACGTTTGCCATACGCAAATCATACGCTAGTTGTACGCTATTTATACATTACTCAATCGTCAGGCGTACATAACTGTGCCTATATACGTTGCAGATACGTAAGACATACGTCATAAATACGTTACTTATGCACCTTTCATGCCAGCATATGTAAGCGTATGACCAGCGTAATCGACCACGAATAACGTATCTCTAGCGTCACTCGAGCGTTTATTTAGCGTATGCCTTGAATCTTCTTTGCGTATAAACCATACGCCCTAATACGCACATAATTTTTAAGCATGCTTAAAAATAATAATCTGCCTCGATGTATGCCAACGTATGCAAGCGTATGCGACCGTGGTTGAAGTATACAACCTTTGTCTAACGTACCCCTAGCGTATGTCAGCGTATGCGTGATATTTTGCATACGCTGGCATACGCTAGTACGATACGCAATAGTGTGACAGCGCCATAAGCAAATAGACATCCGATTATCGGAAGTATTAGGTAGGAATAAAACGTATTCAGAGTAAGTTGTGTGTACGCTTATAATTTTGCAATTGTGTTACACAATTGGTGAGTTAATATTGCCGATGTCTATTTCCGAAAATAACCGAAAATATCCTGATTGGTCTTTATTTAGTCTGAGTACATGTGTACTCGAGATAAAGTGTGTTATACAGAGATAACAAAATAATATCTAGCCCTTCATAACAAAATAAACATTATGTGTGCACACACTCGGTAATATATATTACCATACAGGTCAAGAAATATTAACTTCGTATCTTAACTGATATCTTATCATGTCCATTTACCTTTTTGTCAGGTTGCATTGAATATGTACATCTATTGAAAAATAGTACACCCATCAAACGATCTAGCTTCATGTGTTGTTAAATGAACAGGACATACCAGGGCCAAACTATAAGTGTCCTTGAACTCAGGCCGTGCATATTCTTTGGTAACTATATGAGATTACAAGCCATCATTAAGTAAAAGCAAATCATTTATTATATTCCCTCTGTGGTGTCAGTGTGTAGTACTGACGTGTTAATGTGGTTTGGTTTGAATGAGTACAAGTTACATTATATAATGTATAGCCCTTTATGATAAATAAACATTATGTGTGCACACATTCGGTAATAGTTTAACCGTACAGGTCAACAGAGATAATACGGCAACATTACAACTTTCGAGTGTGTCTTACGTTAAATTCACGTTTAATTGAACATTCTCACCAAAAAATATATACCAGGTCCAAACTATAAGTGTCCTTCAACTCTGGCCGTGCATATTATGTTGTAACTTCAGTATTTATAGGAGATTACAAGCCATAAATTAGTAAATGCAAATCATTTATTATATTCCCTTTGTGGTGTCAGTTTGTAGTACTGACGACTTCACGTGGTTAAGTTTAACTTATTTATTTTACGTCGATTGCAAAACAAGCTTTCAGCTTATACTATTCACGCTCGATGTCTGCTTCCTGGAGACCTAACCAGTACTCGCACCGTTTGTGTGTAAAAATCCCAAAGTCAGGATCAGCTCATCACGGGACTCGAACCTTTGGTACGAGAGGCCGACGCTCTACCTCTGCACCACTGTCTTTCACGTGGTGTGGTTTGAATGAGTACAACTACACCAACTAGATAATCCTAGCTTCTGTCTGCATGATAAATGATTAATAGAATCTTCAGATTGTTTACGCTTTAAAGACATGACTTTCTATTGTGTTTTTCAGCTTTTGACAACTGTTGACAACTGCGTCCGTCAGGTAGAAAGAGTAACGGGTTGAACAAAATGACGCATGAGTTTAATATGTAAAAACCTATTATGGCATAATATTTCACGAATTCGATCTAAGCTTTACGAAAACATATCAAATGACAGTTGCGATTGGTCCAAATCGCAGTGCACATTATTTAACATGTTAGTTACTGTTGAGTGTTTATTTGTTGCTGTTTGACGCAGCGTTCGACCGTATTTTTCAACTATATTAAGGCATTTTGTTGGTATATTACAAATACTACCAGTATCATTTATCCTGACACACTAGCGTATCAGTCGTACTGCTATCACCGCAACCCCTAGCGCGAAGGATGGAAGCAACTACTACACTTTCGAAAGTGCCTATTGATATTTGTCCACCAATACCTAAACGTGATTTTAAATTGTCAACACGTAAGTGTTGGTTTATCTTCATTGATAACGAGTTTACATGTATCGTTGTGATTGATGTGAGACGATCCTGTGTCCAACGCTTAATGGAAATTTGCTAAACGAAATAAAGGTTGTATGAATTTGTTTTTGATGACTACGGACAGCGTTTTCAGGGTACATCGTTGGATTTACGACACATATAAAACAGGACACTAAACGCAGCCCTGCTGTCAATAGACACTATAGCTGTAGTGTAAGACACGAACACTCTTTTTATTTCAGTCTAATGAAAAAGATATGAAATGTGCTAAGTTCGCGGATGATAATTAACATATACAAACTTACACATACCACTTTGAACACGATTGTTACGTTATAAATAATTACACGATTTGTTTCGATGAGGAGTCAATGATATCAGTCATTGTAATCTGGTTACATGTAACAGATAAAAACAAACAAAAGACGAATTGAACATTTTGGTTACATTATAAATGATATATGGTTTGTAACGTGTTTCATGTGTCAGTAATATCATCCTGAACGATTATCCAACGTATTGTTGCGAAGCCTTGTTTTCATTTATGATGGCGTAATACACTATAGAGACTGATCACAGTTCTCACCAAGACATATAGGTCACGATTCTTATATCGACGCTCGGTTATGTTTCTGGGTGCATGTACATTGTGGTTTTCTGCGTGTTGTCTTTCGTATTAACTTGTCTGTGTTTAAGGCTGTCCGACTCATTGCACCCTACATAAGTCGGCTTTCATTGATTGAAATGTATATCTGGGGAATATTAGATGGTTTTGTTCTTTGATAGGTAAACCTGGAAGCTTGGTTGATCTAACCTCCGTGTTTCCTGAAACCCTTTCTATCAACGTTGAAAGCAACATTGTATTCATCTATCTCAGCAACAGTCTGAGGTCGGTTTCTCGTAATATAAATTTCACTGTGGTTAACCTTGTCTCAGATGCAGAAAACATATGGGACAGTTAACAAACTTGCTGATTTTGAAGAAAAACAGACGAGGAGTTTTAAGATATATATCCGTTGAAAGGGTAAATGTGTCGTTATCTTTTAACTGTGTCAAGAGTTTCAGGTGGAAAAGATTGTCCACATTCTCAAATTTCCGTTATATTGCCATATTTCTATTCGACGCTTTAGCAGAAGACAACTTTTAATAACATTTTAGACAAAGCATTTATTTTGTCGTCGCTCGTGTTGGTGGCGATGGCGATGTTTATAAACCTTTAGTTTCGATTTTACTTGTAAACATTTACATGTTTAAACAGAATATATTTTTGCAATTCTTTACAACAACCTTATAAATATACGAACTTATTTTGTTGTGCAATATTTAACTTCTTATCAACTTAAAAGAAAATCTCGTTATGTTAAAACAAATGTATTAATAAATTTCAGTTTATCGCACCTGACTTCTGGCAGCGATAAGAACCCCTCAATTAAATCCAGTTTCGACTTATCTAGCGATCGCTCAAAATATTCTGGCGGAAACTAGGAACTGCTCCGTTCCTGTGATATCTATGTGTCTTCGACTGTTCCTGGTTGGCAGTTTTGTTTCTGAGTTGGTATAATTAAGTCGGCTTGGCGTTTTTTGTTTCCTTTCCTTTCAATATGGCGGTGTTATGAATGTTTAGAAATCCCGCGTGGATATCAGCCAATGGAAACTTAGGATCTCGATTTGCTATTATCCAATCAAAACCTAGGATCTCAAGTGCATTCGGGAACCTAGGTTTATTGTTGATGAAACCTATTATATCAACGGGGAACATAGGTTTTCGACTGAGAACGTCAGTTTTCTAAATAATTATGTCAATTAATGCCGGGGTCGTAGGTTTTCAGATAAACCTGTGATTTCAATCGAGAATGTAGGTTTTCACCGAGAACCTAGGTTCTTGTGGTTGTTGTGCAAACGGCGTGCCATAAGAGATCAACATCATTGTCTGTAAAGAAAAAGTTGCTCACCTTGAACAGTTTCTTATTATGCAATTATTTAGACACTTGCTTGTTGTTTCCAGATATCCTCTGCGCTGGGTTAATGTTAAAATGAAACTGGTGTTGCATGCACCGCAAATGGTCCTTTCATGTTTTATTTTCGCTTTCAGCTTGAAACACAAACATGGATCTATACATTGTCATTACCGCGTGCATCCTTATGTTTGGGACCTTGCTATACAGATACATTTCGTCGGATCACCACAACACATCGGCAATGCCCGGACCGAAAGGATATCCAGTCGTTGGTTCGGCTTTGGAATTAAAATCGGGACATATTCACGAACAATTCTACGCATATGCCCGCAAATACGGAAACATGTTTACAATACAAATATTCGGGGGGAAATTACTCGTCTTGAATACGGTAGATCTAATTAACAAAGCATTTTGTAGAGATGGCAACATATTTAACAACCGTCCTAATTTATTTGCCACTAGCTTTAGAAATATTCAAGAAGGCATATCGTTTCGAAACCCCGATAAAGTACACCGCAGCCTCAGAAAGTTGTTTGCGAAAGGACTTCATGTATATGGGGACGGTGTATCTGAGTTCGAGCGAGTGATAAAGAACGAGATTGGACGTCTGTTGGGGCAGCTAGAAGGGTTCGGGGAACAGGAGATTGAAGTGACGTGTCTCATACGCAGGTCATTAATGAACGTGATGTCAATACTGGTAAGTTTAACTAGTTTTTATTTCGAAGTGAATGCGACGACTCTCCCTTTGTCTGCATTACAGACCCAGATCGGCCTAAACATGCCGCGCAGGCTTACCCGGATATACATTGTTCGCCTCCTGTGGATTTTCTGTTTAAGGAATCATTACTCTATGCCTTCATTCCCCTGATACGGAATGTGTCGGCCCGGATCAGTCTTCACGGACTGTGCAGGCTGATCTTGGTCGAAACAATACGCAGAGGCCATAATGTTGGCTTTCTCGCGGGACGGCTCATATATGCATCGCAAGTCTGATACTATGTATCAACAACGACTGGCATGCTAAATATGACTTGCAAGCTGGCTTATCCGTTGTCATATGATCATATTTCCACTTACAAGTTTAGTGGTGATACGCTTAAGCCTATGATACTAGATCGGCAATCAGGGAACTTTACCTGAGATGATCAGATCATAAGAAATACTTTAACAAAGAGTGCATTATGTACATGGGGGTTTTCTTTTCAGCTAATCGGCGAAGAAGCAACAGACGAGGACATAGATCAGTTTGATAAGTATACACGAGGGGATGCGTTTTACGATCCTTTAACAGAAATGGTATTGTCCTCTATGCCAGTGTTGAGTCATTTACCGTACTATCAGAGGCAAATAAATTCTGTCAAACAGGCACAACGAGAACTAATGAAAAAATACTTCTACGATGTTAAGGTAAACTATAGGTATCAGTTGTTTATAGCAGATAGTTGTATCAAAGTGTTTTCAGTCTCCGGATCATTAAATGTTCTAGAAAGATAGATCTCTGCATGGCATGTCTATATTTAGAACAAGGGCAGTGACTCTTTAATTGTAAGGTGTCAATTAACAGTTGCAGTCTGGATACTCGGAATTTGGCAAGGGTAACATATAAATATTGATAAATGAGTAGTTTTGGGTAAATGGTTGATTATAATGTTTATATATGTCACCAGTAAACTCTCAGCACGGGTTTTATTTTTTGCGGTTGAACACATGCATCTGGTCCATATAATTAGATACAGGCATGTTGCAGCGCTGCTTGTGATAGGCGTGAATTTAGGGGTAAATATAAATGCAGGTTTCGCGTTAAAGCAACGCTGAAAACGTGCTTTTTTCAAACTGCATCCACAGATTGCCTATTTTGTTAAGAATCTTAGCAGCTGTTCAAATTCACTTCAATTTCGGTGGCTGATTTTTGAGTAAAGGGTAAAATTGCTATTTTTGTCCTACCCCTTTCACCCCTTTTCAGAACACTGTTGTGGGCGAATGACTGCGAGTGTGAATTATTTTCATTTTCTAAAAATCATGGCTCTCCTTGATACAAGACAAATCTTATAATAATATCAGAATTATAAAAATAAAGAAAATATCTAAATATATTAGACTGTTGTTTAAAGTAACACAATATTCATCTTTAATGTTTTCGTATACCATTAGACGTAAGTATTGTGGTATTGTTTGAATAAGTATGACATAAATATAGATTGCAATTTATGTAAAGACGAGACACTTCTTGCCTATGTCCAAACTAGAATTTGTTTTTCTGTTCTGTTTCTATCTAGCTAACACAATAAACATACATTTTTGTCCAGGGCTCGAGAAAACCAGGAACCATACATGGACTTGTCGAATGGTTTCAGTCAAATCAACAGCAAGGTAGTGAAGTACTAACAGACAATATCATTCACACCGTCAGCCTATCAGATGTTCTCGCTGCAGGTAATGAAAATACATTCACTTGCCTCGTATAAACAGCTTGATGATGCCTCTGTCAGTAAATATAAAACATGTATTATATAAATAGTTGGTTCTTCCCTCTGACAGTTAATATAAAACATGTATTATATAAATTACTAGATCTTCCCTCTGTCTGTAAATATAAACCATATAGTATATAAATTACTAGATCTTCAATCTGTCTGTAAATATAAAACATGTATTATATAAATTACTAGATCTTCCCTCTGTCTGTAAATATAAAACATATATTACATAAATTACTAGCTCTTCTCTCTGTCAGTAAATATAAACTATATAGTATATAAATTACTAGCTCTTCCCTCTATCAGTAAATATAAAACATATATTATACAAATAACTGGTTCTTCTCTCTGTCAGTTAATATAAAACATGTATTATATAAGTAACTAGCTCTTCCCTCTGTCATTAAATATAAACTATATAGTATATAAATTACTAGATCTTCCCTCTGTCAGTAAATATAAAACATATGTTATATAAATCAAAAGATGTTCCCTCTGTCAGTAAATATAAAACATGTATTGTATACATAGCTAGATATATCCTCTGTCAGTAAATATAAAACATATATTATATAAATTACTAGATCGTTCCTCTGTCAGTTAATATAAAACATGTATTGTATAATTACAATATCTTCCCTCTGTCAGTTAATATAAAGCATTTATTACATTTCTATCCATCGAAGATAAGGATATCTCGGTGAAAGAAAATTCATAATCGCTGATTTACATTTAATTAACACCAGTGTCTTAAATACCTATAATCTACTACACAATTGCGTATGCATGCCCCTCCCTTTTTTCCACGGCCACGCCTCATCCGAAAATAATGCGCAAAGTAGGTAAAAAGACGAAAAATAATCAATAGTATATATAAACTATGGTGGAAGACGCTATTAAAAACTAAATGTATTACAAAAAATAACAATGAAATGTAAAAAACAGATTATTCAACTTATTGTTTCAAAGATTAGAATATAATTCACTCACCGTCTTGTGAATGGGGGGAGTCAATCCCATTTCACGCGACGGCTAGTGAATTATAATCTTATATTTGAAAACATAAGTTGAATAATCTCTATGTATTGTATAAATAACTAGATCTTCCCTCTATCTGTAAATATAAACTATATAGTATATAAATTATTCCCTCTGTCAGTAAATATAAAACATATATTACATCAATTATTAGATCTACCCTCTGTCAGTTTATATAAAACATGTATTATATAAATTACTAGATCGTTTCTCTGTCAGTTAATATAAAACAGGTATTGTATAAATAACTGGATCTTCCCTCTGTCAGTAAAAATAAAACATGTATTTTATAAATTACTGGATCTTTCCTCTCTCAGTTAATATAAAACATGTATTGTATAAATTACTACATCATCCCTTTGTCAGTAAAAGTAAAATATGTTTTATATAAATAACTGGATCTTCCCTCTGTCAGTAGATATAAAACATGTGTCATATACATAACTTGGTCTTATGATTAGAAAAACCTTGTAGGTGAATGGACGCTTCTATAATTGTTCAAATGTCGTCTTCATCAGTTATGTTGCAAATTATTTGGTTTCATACACTAGTAAGGTTCTTGAATGTTCAGCAACCATTACTACTGCAAGGTGTATTTTAGTTTAACTACTGATTGCCTTTCTGCAACCCCATTGTGTTGTTTCTTATTTCGATTGCTTTCCGAATGACTAAAATTAATATAATTGAACCATCTTTTTTAAATGTTTTTAAATATTGACCGTTCTGGGGGCCATTCTTTTACTATGGCTCGAGGAAATACGAGAAAAGTTGAATGGTTTGTACTTTTTCTTTAAAGGTGTTGTCACAACATCGTCATTACTCCCAAGCATAATACTATGTCTATCGCATCACCCCGGGTACCAGAATACTTTACAAGAGGAACTTGATAGGGTAATAGGTGACAACAGGGAACCATCCGTCAGCGATAGACATGATTGTCCTTTCACCGAGGCCGTAATCATGGAGACATTACGTTATATTACGCCAGTACCGTTTCTCCTACCCCATGCATGTTCCGAGGATACTGAGTTCGAGGGATACCAAGTCAAAGCGAACACACAAGTAAACTTGTAGCAACTCTGATTTAATATGCTTAAACATGTATCTACATGGTATGCCCTTGAAACTTTGGATATCATCTGCTTGGAAAACATCTGAGGTAGAACATTGGTTTTCCTCGAAGAAAGGCTGTACAATTTCGATAGAGGGTTAACATTATTGTGGACATATTGGAAAGTTTGCTTATATCGAATAATTTCTTATTTTTGTATTATTTTTCAACAGTCGTCTGCTGCTTAGCCGTAAATGTGATTTGTATGTATACGGTAAAGTGTACGGCGCGTTTGGTGTTTTTACCAAGGAACGCGTTTAAACACGAATCCTAATAAATGCCAATTGTAAAACCATCTAGTGCGAGTGTGCTTTCTATGAATCTTGTTCTTTTTTAAATATCAACGGACTTAGTCCATAGGGTAGGGGCCAATACTGGTTATGTTTCCACATAACAATCCAACTACTGTTAGTAGTGTGGTTGTAGCCTAATATTCATCTGAGATGTATTAAGTTGGAAACTGGATATATGTAAATCGACAGCTGGATCGTATTCAATAACAATGTGTCATTTACCTGAATGACCTGTAGCAGACGAACATGTGCCGTGTTATTTTCCCGTTACGCATTACTTGAACGGGAAATGAAGTGAAACAAGTTGGGCTTAAACTATGGTTTTCCTTCTAGAAAATAATTTAGTTTTCCAAATGTAGACGGACCGTAAAAACTAGTGTTGACTACGTATACACAGCTTCACTTGGTGCCTACATACTTGGTGTATAACGGCTTATATTTCTCCATTTTACCAGGTATTTGGTAACGTATGGTATATCCACCATGATGAGGATATTTGGGGAGATCCATGGGTGTTTCGACCCGAGAGATTTTTAGATGACAACGGGAAACTTTTACAAAACGACCATATTTACATGAAAAGGTAAGACATATACATTCATTGTGTCGTACACGTGAAGAAAAGAAGGGCTGTGGGCAAACTTACCCATAGCGTATGTATGCCATATTTCTAAGATCGGATAGCTTACCAATAATATCTGGTCCAAATGCAAAGTGTTTCTCAAAGGTTTTCTTGAAGTCTCCTATGAAACTTTGGTGAACTGCATTGAGCTGGATCAAACTGTCCGGGTGGATATACTTTGCATGTTGTTGGTTTGTTCTAAGGACACGACTTTTATCATTTTCAACAGTATCATTGCATTACGACTTGCTCGATATATAACGCTTCAATTTATGATCCTTTAACAAAGTCATGAACTCATATGGTGCAAGCGAAAACGTATAACATTCCTTTTTCGGACCATGTTTTCAACAACGTATCACACTTTTTATTCTAAGTTTCGAGGTTAAAAAAGGTAATCATGTATGAGGACAGTATTGACCGGTTTATTAATGTATGTAAATGTACTTAAAGTTTCAATTGTATGTCGTTTGGTATAAGACTTGTTAGGACATTATTGACTGGTAAATTTGTATTTTTAATTTATTTTTTCAGTTTAATGCCATTTGGTACAGGGCGTCGAAGGTGCCCGGGAATGGGAATCGCGACGACAAGGGTTTTCCTTTATCTATCATTCGTATTTCAAAAGTGGAGTTTTGTGCCCGTCCCTGGAAAATGTGGGTCGTGTGACCCTAGGGTTGGCGACTTCTTATTCGAACTTGTCTTGAAACCGAAAGCATTTTATTGTTTTGCGAAAAGACGAGTTTAAGACATGTTTACCATAATTGACTAAATGATAATCACCAAAAAGCTTTTTTAACTTATGTTTTAAACAGCAGCATTGAATATTTCTTACCTTGATTCGTATGTTAATAGCATGCCTCTATTGTAAATATATATACATTCTGAAGTATCATGATATCTTTAATATATATGAAGACTGTACATCGACACATGGTATGCAGAAATATAATTGTATCTTGCTATGCACGGATTATAGGTTATATAATACTGGTAAAATTAAACATGTTGTACATGTCTTCTTAGCTTAGGAAAACATTTATTTTTGGAAATGATGTTATAGCCGGAACTACTCTTCTAAATATAAATATGTTGATAGTATAGCTGTCACAGCAATTATTCAAACACAAACACAAACAAAAATCATAAATTAAGTTGTTATAAATTAAATAATATTTCAATATATTTTAACAATTCGAATACAAATCGAAAAGAATAATGCATGAACTGTATCTCTGCATTGAAAATGTAGCATACATAGCCCTGTTTATTCCCACTTGATCAGTTCATAGGTAACAAAGTTTCAATACAATTTAAAGGGAATTATGTCCTCTAATGAGAAGCATATATATGTTTCCATAAGTATTTTTACGCTACATTGCATCTACGACAAATGTTAAAGATATATCGTCAGTCGGTTATCTACCATGAGAAATGGTTTTCGAACAGCCTCTTCTACCAATGGATGATTCCTCTTTCATACAGCAGCTCCCAACAAAATATGCGATGCATCTAGATATCCGGAAAATGTTTCTTCTGATTATATAACTTTATCATTTACGTACAGAAATTGTTTATGATCATTCTTCAAAACTATATGTGTCTTCGACATGTCTACCCACAACAGTGACGGGATTCATTTCAAAAGATAAACATGTCCACACTAACCGACGATTATGCGTCAACATTGATAATAAAGTCTTCTGTATTTAAAGTTTGAGGTTTATTTGTATTTATAACTAACTTAAAACAACAACTTTCAAATCCATCACAAATATGAATTTTCAAAACATGGCGGTTCACATACATGTTGACATAGCATGTGTACTGAAGCGACAAACACTATACTTCTTCTAAGTATATGTTCGAGTTAATCTTGTCGTGTAAAAAAAGATTGTCACACCAGCATACACATATTAAGTAGTAAAAATCGAGACATATGGAAGTACAGTCGAAAATCTTTAGCTTCCGTATCGTACATGTATACATTCTTATATATGTCCCTGATGTATACTGTTCGGCGCGTATTCACGAGCGCACGTGACGTCATTCTATTTTTGGCTATCAACTGGCTGTTGAAATTTTGAATTCAATTTCTTTAAACAAGCTGAAATTAATGTACCAATGAAAAAGTGTTTAAACGTGCAAGATAAATAGAATGTTACGTACTTGACGTTCGATATGAACGTTATCTGACTCGGCTTGCAGAACAGATAAATGTATCGCCAAGGATCGATAATTATCAATTCTCTAAAGCTTGCAAGAAAAACTTCATATCGGACGTCAAGGACGTAATATTCTTTATACATGTATATATATATATCTCTCTCTATTTAATTAAATATATATAAAACTTTCTGAACAATGATAATATGAAGCCCGTGAGAGTACACGTTGACACATTTTGAACAGTGTAAACCCAGATCATCATATTCACACATTCTGCTCAATTTATAGACAGTTCAAAGAGTACGTGCACAAGTTGTTTAGAATTGTCTGTCCAGAGCCCTGGTAGCTCATCGTTAACGAAGCGGACTGTCAATCCAGGGGTAATTTTGAGTTCGAACCCCAACTCGGCCAATATTTTCTTTTCAACGTTTGAGAAACGTCTCACAGCGTCATTTGTCCTCTAAAACTGACATACTTTGTTAGAAATCCCGGAAACACACGTGTATAAGAACCGACTGAAGTGATATGACTGAAAAAGAAAAATGTTGAGAACTGCTTGAAATCTCAATTAAAACCAATGGAGGCGTCTATATATGAGAACTGCTTGAAATCTCAATTAAAAC
>JAUELF010236863.1:0-12966 GCA_031471495.1 Clinocardium nuttallii
CTCTCTCTCTCTCTCTCTCTCTCTCTCTCTCTCTCTCTCTCTCTCTCTCTCTCTCTCTCTCTTTCTCTCTCTCTTTAATTGCACATATTTCTTTTAATCTAAGTACAAATATCCACATTTCGCTTTTAATGAAGTCAAGATTGTTTGTTCTATTCTGTTCTGTAGTTGTCAGGTGACCGTAAACTACGATAACGCCGTCTCATTTAGTTAAACAAGTTGCGGTTGCATATCTTGTGTATATTACACACAACATTTCGTTAGTGTGTGCGTGCTTAGTTAATTAGACATAATTTACGCGCATTATTGTCACAAAGAAGGACATGTCTTTGAGTGGTAATACTATTGATTTTTTAACCTGCTTATTTTGATATTAGTTTCTATGGCAATAATATTGAGGACAGTACTATTCATTAATTTGTGAGCTGTTGTTTTTATTTTTTAATTATTAAATGCAACATTGACATGTTCAAGTCAAATAATAGAGTTAAACATTTCAATTGTAACGATATAATTAATTATGAATTATTTATGTGCACTTTTCTCTACCAGTTCAGGGACATAAAACTTGTTATATTTAGTTCCTAATATGCAATGTTATGTTGATGACATTGAAACAGATGTGCTTAATGTTGGTACAAAAACATGTGTATCGTCGAAACGGACGTCTACGTTCGTATTAGACATTTTTTGAAAATTACTTATGACAGCTTGCAAAAACAAAAAATGGCGACATTTTGAAGAATTTGGCGAAAACCTTTCATATGCGAACGTGTTGGCGAAAAGGAAATATGAGATCTCCAACGAGAAAGCCAACACTGTGAACTCTGCGTAAAGTATCGACCCGGATCAGCCTAAGCATGCCGCGCAGGCTAATCCGGGCAGCCACATTTCGCCTCCTGTGGATTTGTTATTTCAGGAATTATTACTTTATACCTCTATCCCCCTGAGGTGAAATGTGTCGATCCGGAAAAGTCTGTGCGGACTGCGCAGGCTGATTACGGTCGATTCATTACGCAGAGTCCATAATGTTTGTCTTTTAATAAAGGGGCTCATATATTCCAGCGTAGGCCCTGAACTATATTCAATAATGATACTACCTTTTCTTGTATGTGGTAAATGCTAAAAACAAATATTTCCCATATTGCAGGTGTTCCAGGAATGCCGATGGGTGGGGATCACAGACGGAGGGCCTCCCTGTCCCATAATGTCCACCGGGTATCCTTTTCAGTTGAGGGGCCGAGGAAATCTTCATGGTAGGCATTTAACCCTTTCCCATATACAGACGCTTCGTGGGGCCACTGCAGCTGACGACTTTTGAAAACATTGTCACAATAGGTGAAATTGCTCATGATGAGCAATATTTCATTTTGCTACAACGTTTTCAACAACTCTCAATGATTGAGACTTTTAACGTTTTTGCCAATATTATTTCCAATATGTTTTCAAAGTTGTCTGCTGACATGGTTAAATCACTGGTTTTAATGT
Organism: Clinocardium nuttallii; assembly: GCA_031471495.1. Taxonomy (NCBI): domain Eukaryota; kingdom Metazoa; phylum Mollusca; class Bivalvia; order Cardiida; family Cardiidae; genus Clinocardium; species Clinocardium nuttallii. The sequence continues at coordinate 1,486 of JAUELF010236863.1, forward strand.
CATCAATCTATGCTTGTAGTCTATAAGGATACAATATTTCATACTGCCATGATACACATGCTTGCAGTCTATAAGGATACAATATTTCATGCTGCCATGATACACATGCTTGCAGTCTATAAGGATACAATATTGCATACTGCCACGATACACATGCTTTCAGTCTATAATGATACACTATTTCATACTGCCATGATACACATGCTTGCAGTCTATAAGGATACAATATTTCATACTGCCATGATACACATGCTTGCAGTCTATAATGATACAATAATTCATACTGCCATGATACACATGCTTGCAGTTTATAAGGATACAATATTTCATACTGCCATGATACACATGCTTACAGTATATACGGATACACTATTTCATACTGCCACGATACACATACTTGCAGTCTATAAGGATACACTATTTCATACTGCCACGATACACATGCTTACAGTCTACAATGATACAATATTTCATACTGCCACGACACACATGCTTACAGTCTATAAGGATACAATATTTCATACTGCCAAGATACACATGCTTGCAGTCTATAAGGATACAATAGTTCATACTGCCACGATACACATGCTTACGAATAACCATTTGAGCCGTCTCGCGAGAAAACCAACATTATGGACTATGCGTAAAGTGTCGATTCAGATCAGCCTAAACATGCCGTGCAGGCTAACCCGGACAGACACGTTTCACCTCCTGTGGATTTTCTGTTCCAGTTATCATTTCTCTATACCTCTATCCCTCGGAGACGGAATGTGTCGGCCCGGACCAGTCTGCGCGGATAGCGCAGGCTGATCTGGTCGATACATTACGCAGATACCATTATGTTGGTGAACGGCGATATGTTAACACAAGCCAGTGATACATTTGGATCAGTGTACATCCACATAATCCATGCAGTCTGAACTTGTTCTGCACAATTCGTCAATAAGTTATATCAAGTGGCATTAAACTTTTGTAAAGTAAATTCAATTTAAATCCTAAGCAGCGACTCGTATGTAGTAATTACGTTAAGGTTGGTTTTCGCAGACCAACGGTCTTGTTAAAGAATATATAGTTTCATTGCAAACGTAAACCGCAATACTGTGTGCCGTGTCACGTGAAAACCGATATAAGAACGTCTGTAATATAAAGTGAAGTACTCTTGCAGCGCCAATAGCCGCTGTTGAGCTTGTTTGCAAACAATGCAGATTCAGGCGAGACGTAACGAGCTGACTTACCTGAGATCAGCTAGACAATTGACATGGGAAAAGTGTTGTGTACTTTTACCTGTTCGAGAAAGCCACGAGACACATCGTTTTGATTAATAACCGATGTTATATAAATGAACATAACACCATTGAAACAGCCATAAAATTATACATTACAATATACATTATTTACGTTTGAGGCTAAGTATGTGCATAATACATAAAATACCATCTATGCAATCTATCATACATCATCAATTAATCAAAACAGCATCGTAATAGAATTCAAGCAATGTAATATGAACATAAGCATGAATTGTAATCAAATCAAAATTGTAATTAATCAAACCCTTATCCCGCTGAAAGTTCGAAATTGGTCTTCAAATCCTGGACATTGTGCACGTGTTTGCATATTCGCGGAACAATATCTTGCAATTATTTTAACAATGGCTAAGGAACAGTGTAGACTAAGATAAGAATGTACGAATCTGCAGGCTGATCTTGGTCTGTATTGATCTCAAAAGTGTTCACAATCGCGCAAAGCCGGATTAATAAAAGTTGTGTAACCCTTTCCCACATACAACGAATCTGCAGCAGACGAATTTGAAAACATTAAGTTGAAGAAATGGAAACTCTCTATAAATGAAAGAACAATTATTGAGTAGATTGAAACTATTGTGGCAGGAAGAATTATTGGTCATCACGAGCACTCTCTCCTTTTGCCACATTGCTTTTAAAAGTCCTCTGGTGCATAAGCGTCTGCATGTGGGAAAGAGTTAAAGTCGTGTAAAGCAGGATAGAGGTCAAAAAGCTCTTTTTGTTTGTGACTGAAATAAAATGTCACATGTGAAGCCTCCGCATGTAAAACAGTCATTACGCATTTCGCTTAAACGTTTCCCACATATAGACGTTTCTCTTACGCCTCTGCAGCAGATGACTTTCAAACATATTGTGGTAAAAGAAGAACTTGCTCATCGTGAGCAATTTCCCATTTTGCCACAATGTGTTCAACCCTGTTTAATAATTAAAACTTTATTCTTTGAGGGGTTTTTTTACTATTTTACAAATATGTTTTCGAAGTCGTCTGCTGCAGTTTTGTTGTATGTGAGAAAGGGTGCAAGATGTAATTACATTCTTCTGACGAATGATACATTATATAATTACGCTCTGATGGATCGTCTGCACTGTATGCACGTTTTGAATACTTGATTCAGAGGTGTAAATAAGGGGCACGTTCTATGTTCTAAAACCCTTTTTTTTACAACAAAAGCCTATACTGAGACTATTCCTTTGCGCACCACCACATAGGGTTTGAACGAGCAATAATAAAGGTATTGTGGCGCAAAGACCTGAGCCCAAAAGCAATGTATGTGCTCAGAAATTAACTCAATGCTCCATATAATACTTTTGATTGGTCAAATTCGATAATGAATTTGCTTCTGACCAATCGGTCACTTGGGCACAAAATCTGAGTACAGATAAATCTGTTATAGTTTTAGAGCCTGTTTGGTCAATTCAAAAGCACAAAATTAGACCATAAAGGAACGTTTTGAAGCATGATTACTCTTCCTTTGTTAGCCTCGTGTGTATAATTGATGCCCATATTTCATCCCATTGCATAATGTATATATGTTAACTTTGCCTGTAAGGAATGCACCGTGAATACGTTGAGAGATGAGCGTCGCGGATTTGGAACCATGCATCCTGGATTGTAATCCCAATCGCGGCGGACATGGTGGAGTGCCATATCATGAATAAGTAGTTTGTGTAATATAAATTGAAATAATGTTGTTAACTGTATTAAACAATCAAAATAATGTAATTGGCGTATTTGGATTTTAAAGCTTGTAATTGCGAATGACTCATGTCTAACTGACCAATTAGACATTCGGGTTGTACAACGACCTACGACAAATTTGGGTTCTAGATAGTGTAACTTGCGAATATATAATATAATGCCTCATGTCTAACTGACCTATGATACATTCATGTTTAGCTTGAACAATGACCTACGACGGATTTGGGAACTAAATTTTGTGGAATTTGGCTTTTAATTAAATCTTAAAATTGCGAATGTCACATGTCTTATAACTGACCAATTAGACATTCGGTTTTCTTTTCATGTACAACGACCTACGACAAATTTGGGTTTTTGATATTGTAACTTGCGAATGTCTAATCGAATGTCTCATGTTTAACTGACCTATGATACATTCATGTTTAGCTTGAACAATGACCTACGACGGATTTAGGGACTAAATGTTGTTATTTGCTAATGTCTAATCGGATATTAGACATTCGATTCTTTTTAATGTCTAATGTCTCACATCGTATGCTCTGTCAACTCACACACTTTTGTCACATTTAAGCTAAAAGTGTTTTTACCATCGGTGTCTTGCAAAGAGAACATCAAATTGAGTAGTCTTATCTGCAGGAATCGAAAGTATAAAACTCGGATAACGTTCTCAGTACTCAGATAAACATTTACCTAGAACAAATATAAAGAGAAAATGGAAAGAAAAGAAAGCCCAAAATAAGAAAACCACATAGAGACATAACTAAATGATGAAGTAATTATATGCTTAATGGAAATTGCCCGTGCAATTAAGTTAACATTAGCATTTTGCCTCGTTTAACGTAATTCATTAATCTACGTGATCTTTCACCTTAACTGCGTCGCGTGTTTGACGTTAACTGACATGTATGTACGCTATTCGTATAGCGTCATAAATCATAAAGCGAAGGTATAATTTAGCCGGAACAAAAGACGTAAACAAAATGCTTGATACATCCTATTTAATTTCCATACACATAATCAAATATAAGCAAATGAAGCGTATTTCATGTTTTTACTGTTAACTCTTTCAGTGCATAATTATCAAACAACACTGATTCGTAACGAGCTGTCTCATCTGAATCTGTTTGCAACAACGTCAATATTGCCGTTTACGCTAAAAGAGTTAACCCTTTCCCACATATAGCAAATCTGCAGCAGCCGACTTTGAAAACAAGGTCACAACAACCTGAAAAATCTACATAAAAGATAACTAAATTGTTAAATGTGTAAAGGGAAATTGCATAAGTTGTCAGCTGTTATTACGTCAAAATGCGTCTGCCGGTGGGAAAGAGTTAAACAATCAAAGCATTGTTAATTGAAGATTGTTCATCCACTAAATAATGGACTAAATATAAGAAACTTATCACTATTTGACCAATTTCCTTTATGGATAAATTTCCCATTGTTTGCTCGTTTTATGTTTCAAATTGTCAAATAAGGTGGATTACTTTTACTTCGCTGAATCCGGCAACTCAATTTCAAAAAGGACCGACCGAAATCGATGTTTACAATCGTAATGCACATTGCAATATTCGTCAAATCTTAAATGTGTTTTGTTGATTAACCGCTTGATTGAGACTTTGATATGACGTTACGGAGAGCCAAGTCGCTAGAATCATGGAATGAGCCGTGGCCGAGTGGTTCGCGTCGGGGTATAGTAACCGGACGTCCAACGATAGAGTACCATTGGACAATGCTCATTTCCTCGCCTTCCATCCGTGCACTAAATAACTTGAAGTAGAATTCTTACAAGCTAATGTTAAATGATGAATTGTAAATAAATGTTCAGGTCTTGTGACAGTTTTACGTGTAAACATATGTAAAACTTAATGCACGTAAATATACCAAGACCGGTCATTTGAACTTTTGAATAAATGTATAATGGTCAAGGTCAACCTCGTTATCATTAGTAACGGCGTTTAGGTCTGTAAGGTCATTGAAAATATTCAGCTCGTTCGTCTTACCGATTCATTCACATGGTCAAAAACACGACTTGGAATCTTAATAAATTGTTAATAAATGTTCAGATCGTGTGACAACTTTACGTGTAAGGTCATTGTAAATAGTCAGCTAGTTTGTCTTACCGGTTATTTCACAAAGACAAAAACACGGTAATTTGTAACAAGCGCCTGGCGACTTATTGCACCCACGTACAGTGTAAACTTGTTGCATCTGCGAACACTAAATACTCGGATCAGCCTGCACACATGCACACGATTACTAGATCCGTTATTGCATACATGTAATACAGCTCGGTTTTTGTCTTTTAACAACAATCTTAAACTGCACTTGTGTTAGAATAACAAATATGAGTCTTTCGTGATATCGCAGTGGGGACACCGTTTGACCATAATTTTAGCGGCGGCTGTATTGTATTCTCCAAAACATATGAACGCGTCTAGAGACCTTGTTTTTTTTGTCTTACAGTGTAAACAGTGTAGCATCATGAACGTCTACGTATTATCTAGTCCTAGATATATATCTTTTTCCAAACTACTATAATTGTTACTTTAACATCAATTTACTTTGATATGACACCGTTAAGCAGATCCAAACCGCTAGCTGCGGCTTATATAGAAACAGTTAAGTTGTCACGTATACGTGATGAATGTCTAATTTTGTCTGGTAGGTTGTGTTATGGCCTTGCATGACTTCTAAAACGACGAGATATGGTTTTCTATTACATGTGTAATATAATGTCTGTGAAGGCGATTGTGGGATGTTGTTGCATCTACTAAGATTTGGGTGCACCAGCACATGCGCACCAGAACAATACTGTCTGTATACTCAGTGTGTTGAAGATCAAGAGAATTTAACCTCTGTAAAATCAAAACGTCTTACTCAACTTGATTGTACGGTGATGCAATACGATCTTATATCGCATGACGCGGTTCATGATGCTAATTCGGTTTTCATTAATGTGTATTTCAGTAATTGTGACTCTGTCATGAAGATGCGAAGAGCCCCCGCAGGTAGTCACAAGTTCCAGACAATCAAGCGACAATTTTCAAACATACCCGATGTCCAGCAGAAGTACCCACCGATATCTAAAGCCTTCAGAAAAGCGTGTAAAAGCAAACCAAAGAGAACACCGAAATACCTTTGCCAACAGTTTGTAGAAGGCATTCGAAACTATTTACCGATCATTGATGTCATCAAATCGTACAACGTGAAAGAAAATCTTCTTGCAGATCTTGTAGCAGGTTTGGCCGTTACTGGTTTACATTTCCCACAGGGTCTTGCCTATGCGCTTCTTGCTGGTCTGCCGCCGATCATTGGTATGGTGTCGACAATATTTCCGGTTGTTATTTACATGATATTTGGTGCGGCAACACATACCTCAATCGGGACCAATGCGATCGTATCCATCATCGTGGGAGACATGCTTACGGAGCCTATTATACAAGACAACATAAAGCAAATAATGAGCATGGGCGGTGTTGTCACTAATGCTTCACTGACTACAAATGCATCTCTGGTTGATATTACAGATGTGGATAATTCCGACGCTGTGATGAAGTATAAGATTGCATTGACCGCCGGGATGACGTTCTATACTGGATTAATATTCCTGGTGATGGCGATGTTCAGGATGGGGTTTCTAGTCACATACTTATCACAGTCGTTTATGAGTGGCTTTACAACAGGTGTAGCGGTCCACATATTCAGCAGTCAGGTTAAAACGGCTTTTGGCGTGGCCCTGCCGCCAATTAGTGGTATCGGAAAGCTTGTAAAATTGTACTATGGTGTGTTCGCAAATATTGCTACAGCTAACGTTGCCACTGTCATCGTTACCCTAATATGTGTCATCATATTACTAGTCGTTAAAATACTAATAAACGAAAAGCTCAAACTTAAAGTGCCGATACCCATTGACTTTATTCTTCTTGTCATTGCTACTATTATATCGCATTTTGCCAAGTTACCGGATACATTCAGTATCAAAGCTCTTGGTACCGTGGTGACTGGAATTCCTGCGCCACAACTTCCAGCATTTGATCCTTTTGGAACTTTATTTGTATACGGCATTCAAGTTGGTCTTGTCACTTTTTTCCTAAATATTTCAGTCATCAAAATTATCTCCAGAAGGAACGGACAGGAGATCGATGAGAACATTGAGACAAGTAGCTACGCTATGTGTAACATCATATCGTCATTCTTCTCAAACATACCAGCCAGTATTGCCCCACCACGATCTGCGCTTTTGTCAAGCATGGGCGCCAAAACCACACTCAATGCCGCATCGACCTCCGTAATTATGCTGGTACTTATATTTTACTGTGGTCAGTTCTTCGAATCGTGTCCACAATGTGTGTTAGCTGCTATGATCATGGTGGCAATGAAGGATCTGTTGAAACAAGTGACGGTTCTTCCAAAACTCTGGAAGGTGAACAAGAACGATTTTACAACGTGGATCATTGCTGCCATTGTGTGTATCTTTGCGGATATTGCTTATGGACTGGTACTTGGTGTTCTTGTATCGTTGATATCTGTCATTAACCAAAGTCAAAGAGGTTGGATATCTATTCTTGGAAAGACACACAATGAGGATTTATATCTGGATAAGGACGAATATGCAGGAGTTCATGAAATTCCAAATATAAAGATCTTACGCATGGAATCTTCTCTCTACTTTGCCACAGCTGAAAGCTTTCGAAAAGCTATACAGGAGTGTGTAGATGTCGACGACGATGATTCTGACAATGATACTGAGTACCATGACGATGCTAAATCAATCCAAACCGTCAGCGATGTTGAAAATCAGACAGATGTTATAATTAAACACGATGTGAATACGATAGTTGAAGAAGAAAACGAAGCTAATGAAACTGACGAACTCAAGAAAGACGATGCAGTAGTGAAAGAAAATCCTCACAAGATCAAGAGCCTTATTATTGACTGCATTCCAATTAATTTTATCGATGGTACAGGACTCGACATGCTTAAGCTTGTTATTTTTGAACTAGGGTGTCTTGATACTACTGTATACCTCGCTCGCTGTTCCAGGTATATGCTACACCTGTTGGAAAAATCAGACATATACGATTTCTTTCCGAGGGAGAACGTGTTTGTCGACCTTCATGACGCAGTTCATTCGGCGGTAAGTCTGGAAGAAACAACAGACCACAAACAGAAGACAGCTGAATTACCGAGAAATCGGAGCAAGAATCGACTTATGTCGATCATATCTCGCGACACGGAAACAGAGCATGCCTATGACCACTTCATGGCGCGCCATGGTAGTATTTATCAGTTGTAAAAAGTGTTTGGACAAACACTTAGTAGGAAACACTATATTAATGGCTTCATCGACGAGTAAAAATCAGAGGCCAATCTACTCAGCCGAGCAATCTGATATGGATCATCACTGTTCGAAGCACTTCTTACGAACAAAGTAAAATTCAATTAGAAACTATGTATGCGCAGTCAGGTTTGTATCATAACTTATAACATGTGACAATAGGTACATCAACAGTTGGCATTATGGACTCTGCGTAAAGTGTCGACCCGGATCAGCCTAAGCATGCCACGCAGGCCTACTCGGATGAACACTGTTTGTCTCCTGTGGGTTTTCTGTTGCAGGAATCATTACTCTATACCTCTATCCCGTGAGACGGAATGTGTCGGCCCGGATCAGTCTGCACGAACAGCGCAGGCTGATCTGGTCGATACATTACGCAGATGCCATAATGTTGGTTTTCTCGCGGGACGCCTCAAGTATGTGTATTATAGTTTGATATATGAAGATATAACTTTTCTATATTATATTGTTCTTGTATGTGTATTATAGTTTGATATATGAAGATATAACTTTTCTATATTATATTGTTCTTGTATACAATAAAACTACATTTATTTACTGTGATTGTTTGTATCTCTTTACATAACTAGATAACTTTTATTTTCAGATCCGCCAAAGTCAAAAGTCTATAAGACAAAATACATATGACAAGCTTGAATGTTGAATGGGAAATTACCTGTAAGTTGACGGCTTATATTCAGTACGGTGTTCTATTAGGGTCATCGTTGTTTCGCTGTGGGTTGAAAGTACAAAATAAAACACGATGCGAAAATGCGAAAGTGCCAAAACGCAATGCGAAGGCGCGAAACACGATGCGAAATTGCGATATTAATATCGCACTTTCGCATCGCACTTTCGCGATTCAACGATGGCACTAATGGAAGACCGTAATTCAGTTTACATCAGACAAAAAGACACGACGTTCGAAACTTAACGGCAAGCGGAGACTGAGATAAGGCTCCACCGGACGTGCATGTTCAGTGGTTTCCACTTTCATCCATATAGTCATAACAACATCATTGAAGTTATCTCTCTGGGATGCGATGTCTGCATAATACAAAGGCACACATATAGAGAATAGTACAGTATCTACTTGAAGCAGATTAATTCCTTTTCTTACATACATACGCGTGTTAAAGCCTCTACAGTAGACGAATATTTACAACGTCTCCTATAGCCACAATATTTCGTTTCAAACGTCACTAATGATACTTTCATATGATGGACAATTTCTATATTTGTGCTTATATAATGTGTAAGCCATCTGCTGCAGATGGCGATTGCGCCCAGGATTCTATGGCGAACAGAACGGTTGATCATATAAACGGTGCTCAAGGAAAACCAATCTCAGCTGTATTATTCCAAATGAATGAACAATTCTGCCTACGCATATATATGAGCCGTTCCACGAGAACAAACATTATTGACTATGCGTAATGTATCGACTCAGATCAGCCTGCGCAGGCTAATTCGGGCCGACACATTCCGTATCAGGGGAATACAGGTATATAGAAATGATTCCTCAAACAGAAATTCAACAAGGGGCGAAAAGTGTCTGTCCTGGTTAACCTGCGCGGTATTCTTAAGCTGATCCGGATCAGTACTTTACGCAGAGTCCATCATGTTGGTTTTCTCGTGGAACGGCTCATATAGGCTACCGGGTCCCCATGGACAGATTCTTTCCCAGAACTTTAATGAAAATTTCTATAACAAAATGGAGAAGTGTGCAGAGCCAGTTTAAGTTGCATGGTCATACAAGTTAATCTTGTTCTTATATGATAAAAATGCACTTTTGTTGGATTTCCCGTATTTCTCATATTTATATTATATTATAACCCGTATCACCACCTTGGTGGTTTAGGGGTAGAGTGTCCGCTTCGGGTACGGGAGATCGCGGCTTCGATCCCCGGTCAAATTTAAAAATATCAAACAATCAGTCAATTACACCCTTATACCGCTACATGCGCATTTAATCGAAATTTGATTTCCTGGTATGTTACATTTTAACAGAATATGCCAACAACGAAGACCAATTTAAACTAAGTCTTATATTGAACAACATCGCTTGACATTGATATTTGACTTCTTTCCAATGACTAACTGATTTATATATCATCAGAACTTGAAACAGATTAAAGGCGCCAATGGGGTAAGCCATTACTACCATGTTAAAGTTTTTGGTATGACCTGACCGGGCATATATGGAATCCTGGTCTCCGGCTTTCAAGGCGAACTCTATATTCAGCGCAACTTGGGGACGGTTTGACATATGCTGTAACCAGTCTGTCTTTGTTCCGTGAAACAGTCAGTAAATATGTATATTAAAGATCACATACATGTAAACGCAATCTCATCAAAGGTATTATGATCAGCATATGCGTTAAGTGTAACACTAGGTATATGTAAGCTATTGAAGTAATCTTATAACATGTGACCGTTTATTTGATGTTAGGTTTTATAGTTGTCTGCTTTGATAATACCTAAGAATAAAATTGAAATATCAGAGAAACTGGAAGTAAAGTTTGATTCAAATTCGAACATAAACGAACGGTTGAAAGGGGGTAAATTGCTCGTTTTTAATTTCTTCTTATTCTTATTGTTTTCATAGGTTGTTAGCTGCAGAAGCATCATACAATATATGTATCTAGGTACTGTCAAATGCCCTGTTCAGCCCTTTGTTTTTATCGTGTAGTTTTACAAAGCAATCAGACGAGTTTTATCAATGCACAAATATGTTTATAGTTAAGTTTATGCTGACATCGGATCTCCCAATACATCCGTTAAATCAGTAATGTAATACAGAATCAGCATGGCGGCTCTGTCAGTAAACGGTTTGATTAGCTTTCGACTTATGACATAACACATATTCTCTCTGACAGTGGACAGCTGCCATTCCAACAAGCCCGATCAGTCTTAACCGCGCACAATGATTACCGGCATTCCAACAAGCCCGATCAGTCTTAACCGCGCACAATGATAACCGCGCACAATGATTACCGGCATTCCGACAAGCCCGATCAGTCTTAACCGCGCACAATGATTACCGGCATTCCAACAAGCCCGATCAGTGTTAACCGCGCACAATGATTACCGGCATTCCAACAAGCCCGATCAGTCTTAACCGCGCACAATGATTA
>JAUELF010236874.1:0-22584 GCA_031471495.1 Clinocardium nuttallii
TAATTAAATTTAATTGCGCGCTAAATGACCTTAGCTGTCGATGCGCCATAAAACAATATACATTCATTCATTCATATTCTTCAGAGACGATGGAAAACATCTATATGAATGAAAGGTTTAATATATTTAAAGCAGCTATACAATAGATTATGTTAGATTTGAATTTAGTGCAGTGATAGATGTTATATTGAAGCTATATTGAAACTAAAAGATGCACGTGGTTTCATGTACAATAAAAAGTTAAGTTGATTTGAACTATTGTCTTAGTTTTCTTTTTTGTGAGAAAGGTTGAAGTAGACATCGTGTCTATTAGAGTTTGAGTCGGTATTCTAGCGATAATTTTCAATCAGATAAATACTCTGTAAAACAATACTGGTTTTGCTATTTCGTTTTGTTTTATCATAACAATAACGATAACGAAATATAAAACAATGTATTGTCTAGATCGAACTCAAAAGATTAACATTTTGCTATAGTCCGTGTTTGGTCAGTGTCTATTTATAGACTAGGGCATAGGTTATGAACTCTGGCAGAGAGATGCAACGAATATTTACTCTTTATCCGAATATGTTAATGATGTTTTTAACTTCCAGATCATTGCTATCTTTGAAAATAAAATGTTCCCCGTTTTGTAGGTTTAAAACTCAGATCCCCGTTGTGTACATTTTACAAGTATGTGTGTATGCACGGAAGAACGCAAGCATGGACGACGATAACAATATCACCCCTTCGGCCAGTAGAGCTAAAGATATCGAGACAAAGAGATTGTTAGTCTATGTGGTTGTCCCCAAGACCTAGTGCCCTAGAAATAAATTTCATCACAAAGACCACCTACAAGCAGATTCAAGACCGAGTCAAGTAAAAATACACGCCTTAGCATCGCACATAATACTCATTGACAAATTGGTAGTGAAATGTGTTAAACTCAATTTCCGGGAGTCTGATCTTGGTCCACGCTTATAGCAAAGAGAAAGAAGACAAGCATCTAATGTCTGGGGACGAGTAATTTTTTCAGTTTCATAATGTTTCCGACTTTATACAATAACGAAATTTCAATTTATGCTCCATGGGCACCAGTTTGTAGCAGATTCTTTCCAGAAAATAAATCGAGTAAAATCTCCTCTAACAGCGAAATAGGATTTTATATCCTCAAATACTGAATAGGGGACCAATAAAATGTATTCGAATTAACCGAAAATACGAACTATCGAAATTGGCACTGAGCGAAAAACGCATTTAAGACACAATATAGTACATTGTATATGTGTGACATGAAATATAATCCTGACCTATGACAATGTGCGGCCAAAGGAGAAATTGCTCATCTGAGCAATTTCTCCTTTTACCAACTGTTTTGTTAGATATTTTAACTTTCTTTTAGGTCTGAAGGGACCATGGTTTACCTACGTACTAAGCATATGCTACGAATTAACCGAAAGTTTTACTGATGAGTAAACAATGATTTGTCGCATAAAGCCATTAGTGGCCTTATGCAATGACACGTGAACATCACCCGTGTTAAACTGTTAAATTGTTAAATATTTGTCTTTCAGCGAGGCATATCCGCTGATATTTATTTAATGTTGATTAAAGCACGTATGTTATCAATGTCGCGGACATATACCATTTTACCAGCGAAATAAAACAGTTTGGACACGTGAGAAAACCCTTAAAGATCATTTTTAGCTCCGAAGGCCTCTGGGGCTTACACCATGCAGACTTCGTCCTCGATCAATATTACTTTTCATAGGTCTACAAAACTGTATTTTAACCTCAAAATCAGTCTACAATTGTATGATATGGCATAGATGTTCCTTTCAGATGTTTTGCCAAATTGTTAGTATGTGAAAAAACATGATCGCCGTGGGCAGGGCTTTCTTTCCATTTATGAAATGGTATAAAAATGAATCCTATTTGAATTATTAATGCAATTTTCACCTCATCTTCTTTAAAAAGAATCCGCCATGAATTTCTCATCTTGACTCTTAAAAGTCAAATGATGGGCAGTAGAACGATACAGGGCCATCATGGCACACTTGTTTATCATAGCGTAATATCTGTAGGTAGATGCATTTATGTATGGTTGCAGACGATAGGTTAATCTGATGTTACGTTACTCCCACTTTTACGAGAGGACATTATCATAGGTTTTTGACAAAACTTACCTCCACGTGCTTCATACATATTCATAACGTCCGCATATGTTAAATGTTGTGCTCTCAGCGTAGGAACGACATTTCACGAACATATTCTTACGTTTCGGACCTACAAAAATGTCTCAACAATCTGTTAATCTCACAATGACTGTGAACGCGGAAGATCTCCAAAAGGTTATTACTTATGCAAAGAAGGAACAACTGGATTTCGATGTAAGTTTTCTTTATTAAGTTTAAATTAGTCTTCTACCGGGACTATATGTATAGTTTGACGCGTTTTCAGCACAGGGGAGTCGCGGTGTCCAGGAAAAATATTACTATCCAACATTTATTATAGAGACTATAATATGTGTTGAATAATAATATACTCTATAATATATGATTGATATTTTTTCCAGTATACCACACCAACTTCCTTTGGTTGTCAGATGATAAGTTAAAGCGCTGTGGTATTAGAGGAAATTGTTCATAGGGAGCATTGTCTGCGTTTGCCAAAATGTGTTCACTGTTTTAAACTTACTACTCTAGTTCTAAGGAATCTGCTGCTGGCTTGTATTGTCAGGGAAAGGGTTAACATCACGTGTAGTATGATATTATCCAAGTTAACACAGAACACGTTAAGAAAACGTGATCAAAACGTATCGGAAAACATTTTACAAAATGATTTTTTTTTCATGTGATTTAGTATTGTTCCAGAAATGTTATTAAAGGCATTTTGATTTTTCTACAAAGTTATTTAAAAGCGTTTGTCGGAACTTTTCTGAATAATAATTTAAGAATATCAACATTTTGCCAAACATTTTTCCCGACGTTTCTAAACGATATCGGAAACGCTCTAAGACACTATTTTGTTCCTGTTAATTTGAATATCCCCCGAAAAGTTTTTAAACATCTGGGTAAATTATTTTTCGAAATATCAAGAAAAAAAATTACCACAATATTCCTGCAAGAAGAAGTTTTAAAACCTTTACAAGGCATTTACCGAAATATTTTTCAGGATGTTAAAAAGTAATGAAGCTTTTTTCCCGTACGATGCACGAAGTTCAATTGTGAAGTTGATAAATAACTGCAGAAAAAAACGTGTTTACTACCGTTTTGTTTTTATTTCACTAATGGTAGAAATCAGATAAAAGCATGATAAAGGTTTATTGATTACTTGTGGACTTTACTACCAATAATTTTTGACTCCAGTCAAAACCATCTCGAGAAAATTATCCTAAGTTGAAGCAAATCAGAGAAAAATGTCTTGCAAAGTAGTGAATACATTGTGGGAAATGGCGAAAATTCTTCATTACGACCAAGTTTTTCTTTTCCCACAATATTTACAAAGATTCGTGTACTTTTAAGTTGTAAACATATTTCTATACAGGGGAAACGGCTTTATTTCCAAAGCAAAGAGTCCTTGTTTAGCAGACTAAACAACAGTTATTATTTAGAAGATGAAATGTCGAAGGAGCATTAAATCTTAAGTTGTACTCATGTCAAATGTCATTAGAAATATACTTTTTAATCTGAAAAGTGAAATTCACTTACCTTGTGAAATTTTGTTTATTTCTCTTTTTTGTGATGGTAGATGTATATATTCCTTATAATGGCACAAGAATGTCGTAGAGCGTGTTTGAATTTCAATCACAAATATTTCGCCTAATGACGTATTATTTAGAAAACGGAGCCACGATTAGCTTAAGTCTTCACCATCTAAGGCCACCATATTGCGTCATTGCAGCAGACAACGCATAATGAGCAATATCTCCTTTTAGCACAACGTTTTCAACTTTATGCACAGAAATAACGAGAATTAGGGAAATGAAAGGGGTGCGACAAATGATTTAGAAATAAAGTAGCTATTCAATTTTTTTTCAATTGTAATTTCGCATTAACAGGATAAGGCGATCGTCCGAGGGGGGTGGGGTTGCAAATGTCATAGAATCGTTTCTTTCACCTATCTCACTGTCATTGCGATAAATTTTCTTTTGTTTAAGCAAAAAGTTGTTAAACGTTGTTGGAAAAGATGTATTTTAAGTTGATGATTGGCTATTATTGTTTACGTTTACGTTTTTGTTTACGTAACGAAGTCATCCTATTTAATCCGATCCTTTTAAACTTGCACAGACTTTTGTATCATTACAAGCAAAAGTCGACTGAAAATGAAGGAAATTTGAGGATGAAATACAAGAATATTTACAGCTTAATTTGCCTTCATTCCTGGTACAATTAAGAGGGTATGCACTGTTGTCTTTGCTGGAATTAAGTACAAAGAACTGCATGATAAGTCTGTAGTCTCTCACCATACACACACACACACACACACACACACACACACACACACACGCGTATTACACTTTAAACAAATATTTATATTAATCATTGATGTTGTTATGAAATTAATTGACTTAAAAGTGTGAAAGTGATTATGATGCATATCTATGATATTAGGATTCATTGTAACTTTAGAAAAATGAACTTCTGCTACACCGCTCTCGTAGAATGGTAGTTTTCGTAGATTTACTTCATTCTTAGCATGTAACCGTATTATTCCATAGATTTACAGCATTCCTAGCATTTTAATGTGGCAAAATAATTATGGACAAAAATATTCAGCCATTAACCAAATGATAAATTGTACAAATTTGAAAATCATTTTGCAGATAACACATTAAAAATTGATACTATTGAACTTATGTTCTCTTATGGGATAGAAAACTGTGTTGAATAATGAGAAATCGTTGTAACATTGTTTTCAAAGGGCGTCACAGACAGGTAAAAAGAAAGGATTGTCCTAATGCGCTAATGCTGATTTATTAGGAACCCCATTTATTTTTCTGTCTTGAACCATTTCATGTATAAAATAAACTATAGTGTTTAAATGTTCACAGTAATAAAAACTTTCATTTCCATACTTCTTTTTTTATTAAAGTACATAGTGATTTCCTTCGCGTAAGTTTGACTTGTATTAAAAAACATTTTGCTATTGCCGATCCTGATCATAGGGTTCCTGTAAGAACCTTCTGATCTAGGTCTACGCCGTCTAGTGAGAAAAAACTGGTTGTATCTGTTGAATTTAGTTCATTTGATTGATAAAGATGCCTTTACATCTCTGCAACAACTGATCCGGAAAACCATGTGGGAAAAGGAAAAAGATCTTCATGACAGCATTTGTCCTTTCCAGCAATATTTTCACAGCATCATGTATCATATTTTAATTTTGAGCAGCCAGAGAGGGCATATCAGATTTGGCATACTTGACACTGCATTACATAAAAGGCCCAGGCCCTTTAAGAGACATCACATTATTCAATGTCTATGAACAAAATATTATGTCATAATTATGACGCATGAGATTGCGCACACTATTGTTTATGTTAAGCAATTTACTAAACCCATGACCACTCAATCCTGTGTTTTACGACCCTGTCTAAGAATACTCATGAAAAACATTCTGAGAAAAGGAGAAATTGCTCATCATGATCAATTTCTCCTTTGACCAGAATGTGTTCCACCCTACAAGAAATATTCCGTCCATTTGAATCAATTTTAAAATATAGTCATCTGCAGATTCTTTCAATTTTGAAGAGGTCAAAATTGTTTGTGTAGGAATGTGTTAAAATGGTTTTGTGGATACAGAGTATTTGGTGGGTTTGGTTCTTTTATAGATTTACGTAACATTTCTTAAGGGCCCTTGATGCACTTATTATTACCTCTATTATTATTGTTTTTATTATTTGCTTCAACTTCATAAGTAGAAACTCTCCTGACCTTTTCCTGCCTGACGATGCATAAAGTATAGTTGTCATTGTTGCAGACGACTTTTGTAAACATTGTAAATTGAGCAATGTTTTCTACTTTATTTGATGAGCATACCATTATTAATGGTTCGGATTTATGAACAAAGATGTTAAAATGTCGTCTGCTTCAGAAACTTTCCAGGTGGTGAAGAGTTACGATAACACCCATGTCTTCTTTTTGTTGAAAAAAAAAGTCCCAGTCCCCATCTATAACCTGACATTATCAGTTATACAGTGGGTTCAGAGAAAATTTCATTCTTGCATGGGCTATTATTTATTCTTTACAGATATTAACTGTCAGTGGTCTGAGATAAGAGGATCGACCCAACCGAGCCAATGTTTCGGCTCCGACCACCGATCTGGTCTCATTGGATTAAACTATTTCAAATATATTTTGTGGAGAGTTTAGATCAAGATCGGTCTGCACATCCATGTGAACTGATCTTGTTCTGCACACTTTTACTTTTCAGTATAATACACATCGTGACAGATATTGAATACATAAGAATGGTTTATTGTTATAGCTCTTATTGATTTACTCCATTTCACATATATTTGATTGAGAGTTTAGACAACGATCGACTTGCACATCCATGCACTCTTTACTTATCAGTATTTACACAACGAGGCAGACATTGAATAAATAAGAATGTTTTATTGTTATAGCTCTCATTAATTTACTCTATTTCAAATATATTTTGTGGAGAGGTTAGACCAAGATCGGCCTGCACATCCATGTGGACTGATCTTGTTCTGCACTTATTTATCTGTACATACACAACGATGTAGACATAATTAACTCTATTTCAAATATATTTTGTGTAAAGTTTAGACTAAGATCGACCTGCACATTCATGTGACCTGATCTAGTTCTGCACTATTTACTTATCAGTACATACACATCGTTACAGACATTGAATACATAAGAATGGTTTATTGTTATAACTCATTGATTTAGTCTATTTCAAATATGGAGAGTTTAGATCAAGATCGGCCTGCACATCCATGTGGACTGATCCTGTTCTACACTCGTTACCTATCAGTATATACACATCGTGACAGACATTGGATACATAGGAATGTATTAAATGGCATTAAATGAAATAATGAATTAAAACTGAATATTTTAGCCAATCTGAAGTTAGGCTTTCTGAACGGGGTAATTTCATTCAAATAGAGCGCCAAGAAGCGTTCTGGTTGATTGGATCGAGCGGTATAAACGCTCCAAGCATTCAAAACGCTCAAAACATTCAAAATGATTGAATGCTTTATGAACGGATTGGATCACGAGCGGAGCGATATGATTGGGGAACGGATTGGAGTGTGAGCGGAATAATTTTCTATTTTTCATAGATTCTTAACTGCTAATCAAGGTCCCTTAAAATCTATCATATGGTTAAAAATATCAAAGAAAACGTGTGGTAAAAGGAGAAATTGCTCATTTGAGCACTTTCTCCTTTTACCGCATGCTTACATGGATATTTAGTCCTATATTTCCATGTCAATTTTTTGTAAACTGGTGATTAAACTGCATTATACTCTGAAAATTGCAACTCGGATAGATCGTATATACAGTTAGTGCGAACATTTTTTCTCGGTCCCTTGCACTACGAACTACCGAAGTTTAACAGTAATTACACAATATTTGCTAGTAATATATTTATTTATCCTCCTTGTTAATTGCAGGTCAAAGGCAGAGTGATTGCCTTTAAGATTCAGGCCGAAATGGACGTTGTGAAGAAGTACTGCACTGACACCAACATCGAGTTGGACGGGCAGTAACTGTAAGTGCTATATTTGTCTTTGAATGAATTTCATGTACAGTTGATATTTGATAACATGATCTGTATTTAATTAATATATATGCGCTTAATTAAGAAAATACAATGGTAGTACCTATATTCAAGTAATTAATAAAATACAATGATACTACCTAATATAACATACTTGGTTGGTATAAAAAATAATACACTGACCAAATGCATTCAAACGAATCTACTTCTTCAATATTAGATCCCTGGCCGAAGGCCAGAAGATCTTAGGGGATGGTGTTGTTCCCGTCGTCCGTCCGTCCGTAAACTGTTTTATTGTGAACGCGATACAGTTCTTGTTGCTTGTTTGCGGTGACAGGTAGTTTGGCAAATTCGAACAACAAAAATTATGCTCAACTGATGTTTACAAATTGACCTTTGGTAAGCCTGCTGATCTTTGAGCTGCAATATCTCCACCATTTTCAGATGTCAAAAATAGCTTTAGTTTTATCAAATATCTTGGTATGGAACAAAATGTATGTCATTTTGCAGAAAATAGATAAAAAAACTGCGATAAAGATCTTTTCAAATGGCTTTCTGGAATCAGTTCAAACTCGTTTATATCAATTTGGTTACGGATCCTTAATGCAAAAAAAAGTGTTCTGTTATACACATATATGGGTTACAATTCAAAATACTGGTTTGTAACCTCATAGTTAAAAAACTACCTGACCAAATCCCACAACTATGGCATTTTTTGTGGTATCTAAAACGAATGAATGGTCGTGAACCGGCCATTTTGTTCTCTCCAACATTAAATGTGATGTAATCAAATTCTCTTTTCAGATGAAGAAACAACAGGCAGTGAAGTGGTTTTGGTTGGCTGTACGGAATCATATAAAATACAATTGTAAGCAGTAAATGTTCGGTTATTGTTCTGAATTTGGACTCAAGACATTGCCACCAACTCCTCTAAATGGAAGGCGTGACAGAAAAGATTGAAACAAATGAAAATTAAGAAGACGTAGCATGTTGCAGTGTCTGGGAATGCCGCCAGAATTAATCATGTTCGAACCTAAAAGAGGTTTTGTTCCAAGTTTGAAAAATACCTTTCATTGATTGTTTTCATATGTTGTGTTCAATTCCAAGTACAAATCTTAAGAGAAAAATGTCAGATTATTGCTAATAGTTGATAAAAATCGATCAAAATGACCAAATTGTGGGTTTTCAGACTGCTATTGTCCAAGTAACTTTACTGTTCACCAAACATTTTTTTATGGATCTAATGATTTGGTGTCTATTTTGAAGGGATCAGGAAAAAAATGAATAAGTTTTCAAGAACTCTTATTTTGTCAAAATTGAAACTCTAGAGAACATCCCTAGATTAAGTTAAAGCGAATATTCATGTCTCGAATTTTAAAGACATTTGAAAACATTCTGGGAAATGGAGAATTGAATAACAAGTTGTCAATTTCCCAAATTTTTTCTACTCAAAACAAGAAATAGTTTTTCTATTCTCTTGATTTTGAATTTTTATCTGCCAATGGTTTTCAATATACATTTGTCTAAGAACGCCAAAGTTGGAAAGGGTCGATTTTTTATTCGCTTATACTCACACGGAAACATTAATACCTACTGCGAGGGTCGGTCAGAAATACGTAACTAACATCTTCACGATAAAAACTTTCAATATAAGCTCCCATATAATGCTTCAGTGACAGCTTCTTCGACTCTTCGGTAACAATTTTCGTTAGGCAGATAGAGATGGCAGGTTGAGCATCTACGTGCATGGCTCACTAATTAATACTGAATCACTCTTTTTCATTTAAGACCAAGTAAGACAATACTTGGAAAACAGACTTTACTCGCACTGGTTCATTACATGTACCAGCGTATAAGCGTAGGATATAGAACTCTCAATCCGCACTACCTAGATGGTTAAATTTTGCAACGATAATTTTATAACGGGAGAAAAACTTCCCTTTACCCGGCTCTTTTATACCTGTACATCTCATTGTTTAACCTTCGTCAGAGTTTTGCATACTTGCCTAGGTTTGTCTTCTTATTTTCAATTCATACGCAAATTCACAAAGATCTTTGAATTCATTACATACTTACTTATTTAATCACCTGCACTTGCATTTCCAGTGCATTCCTCTTTGCATACTTTTCTGTTTATTTTTCATCGTGTCACCGCAAACAAAAAGTTTGTCATTACGAAAAATAAAAGAAAATTCAATAAATATTTTCAAATATTTGTTTTCTATTTGATAAGTTAGGGCTCTGTTCAGTTATTTCTGACTGCTCTTCAAATCCCAGTCTCGATACAAAGTAAACGATCCGGAAACAATATGTAGTTCAACCAAAGCTACTTCAAGACGCATCTAAATATATTCTTTACTGCCATATTCACTGCCTTGAATGATCTTAGAAGTAGTAACCCATGTAACCGTTTCATTTAACTGCTCTTATTTCTGTGTGCTTCTTTTTCGCTTTTTTTTACTTTCCGTATTAAACAAATAAAACATAACCATGTTTGTGTTTTCCTTCTTGAAAATCTATATAGTGGTCAATCCTTTTGTTGTCCAATCACTTTGTAGTAATGTTCCATTTCTCAATTTTCTTGTGGTAAATCTTCATTTACCTCGCATTTACAGTTTCATGTCAGTGGGTTAAAACCGATGTAGTGTAGAAAGTGACATATTGTGCAAGGTTACACTTAGAAAACTTTACTTTTTATCACTAAATTGATTATTGTAATCTTCATTTACCAAAATCAAAGGTAACATGTACGCGTTTGCGATGCGTCAATCCTTTAATTTCGGTAAATCAATATTACTAAATACAGAATTGATCGATTGATTAAAATGGAGTTTAATGATGTTTTCAACAGTATTTCAGTCATATCACGGCGGCCAGTTCACATACCCATGGGTTTCGTGGCTCTCTCATACCAGAACTCCACCCATCATTCGTTCCAAGCAACTGGCTACTTTTCCACTTAGACCAATGTAGACCAGCGGTGGTAGACAAGTGACTTAAGTCGCAATGACCTTAATCAAATGTCGAGAAGAAAAATGGCCGAGCTAGGATTCGAACTCGCGAGCCCTAATTTACTAGCTCTCGTCAATTCGACTGAGCTTTAGGGTCTCGGTCCCAGAGATGGAAGACGAATGACTCGAGACTCATTGACCTTCCAATGTCAGAAAGAATATTGGCGAGCCGGGGCTCGAAATCAGTACCCCTGATTTAATAATCATTATCGTTACCGACTGAGCTATCGGTACTCGGCTAAATAACTGAAAAGTAAACGATTGAATCCGTAAAGGTAGTAACCTCTAATCCGAAAGAGTAAAAAGTACATATTCGAGATAAATAAGCCATTACTCGAAGAAACAGTTTTGAAAATCCATTTTCAAGACTGCGACAAGTCTAAAGAAAAATAAATCTGGAATGGAACAGGAACCTTTTAAAGTTCCTGTACATATAACTGTAACTCGTCACAGGACATTTCGTCAAACGGAATACTCGGCCGAAGAATTCCTCTCTAAAAAAGCTTATAAAATGAAAATTATCACCAGTTTTCTGCTCCGCATTTGAGGAATACGACGTGGGAAAAGAGGGTTTGCTCTGTATGAGATATTATCTCCTTTTAGCACATTGTTTACAAAATAATTACTTTGTCTACAAGTAATGAGGTAATAAATTCACCTGACCGAGAAGTCCCAGGACAGTGTACTGAAAGCACATAAATCATGCCATATTCACGAGCGGCATGAGCATCGTTATGCTCAAACTGGGGAAAAGAGCTATCCAAACTTTAATGAGACGAAATCACCACGAATAATTTCCCTTTTCCATAATGATTTTATTATTTGCCACATACACTATATTTACCCGCAATCAAAATAAAATCATTTGACCAATGAGAATAATACACCTATTTGGAGAAAAGACTTTTCATTTATTTATTTATTGGAGTTTAACGCCGCTTTCAACATCATTGGTCATATCGCGGCGGTCAGTGCACCTAACACGATTCCCTGGCTTTCTCACACCAGTACCGTCGCACAATTCTTTCCCAGCCCCTTGCTACTATCTCACATGATAGATGAGAGGTGAAAAATCACCGGAAAGAATGTTCGTCCCTGACTAGGAATCGAACCCGGGACCTTATGATCCCAAGTCAAGCGCTCGGTCACTGAGCAAAGGCACAGTTAAGTAGGACTGAAAAACATTTCGACAAAAAGATAATTTGCTCGTTATGAGCAAATTATCTGATTTCCAAACTGTTTTCTAAACTTTACTGCTTGGAGGCGTAAACAAAGTATCTTAATTACTATATACTATATACTAATTGGTTAGTTTAGTTTGGTTTAAAATTTATTTATTTAAATCGATTGAGAAACAAATTGTCATAACTTTATTAAATTGCTTCCTGGACATCACACCAGTCCGCGCGCCGAAGGTGTGGACCGAGGGAAACCCTCAAAGATTTATCCCGCTAATGAGAGGATCGAACCCGGGACCAACGGATCAGGAGTCCGGTGCTCCTTCCCTCGGCAACTGTCCTCCACATTGGTTACTACTTAACTGTTCTGGAATCAGGATGAAACCACAGCGCAACTAGGTGGCTCTTTTGGATAAAATCTGTTTTCGAGTGATATCACGACTCTTGGTTTCTTTTTCCATGATGATAATCATACTTAACCGCAACTTGACAGTCAATACTAGGGATTTTCAAAAGTCAAAAACATTACCAGATGAAAATAAATTCCATGAACTGATTAATTTATTCTATAAGGGACTTAAAATCTTTGTGAAAAAAAAAAGTGCTCGGTATAAGCATTTTTTTTCCCTTTTTGTATCATTTATATTTCCAAAAGATGTCTGCTGCAGAGACGACAATAGTTGTCTGAAAGGAAATAAAACAAATCCACATACACATTAACATGTCACTGGTATATGGTACATTGTAGATTGTTGCTTCGGGCTTAACGTTGCGACAACATACCTTATGTTGTGAAACGGCAACATCTAATAGATTCGAGTTTTCTGAACTTAAGGTAACACAATTTTACCTGTCACTTTATCTTGAAACTAGCAGGTCAGTCGTAATGCTACCCCACAACCCTGAACGGCATAACATTACTTTTGATCCGATGATAGAACCCATGACCTATCGCACCGAGGCTATGGTTTCACTAGACACTAGACAACCGGCGGACTAATTATATAGTATTTATCTTTAAGTGATATTTACACATTACGTAAAACTCTTATCTGACGTCAAGTTCATGGAACTGTTATACATGTACTTTACAAATACATTGTATGCTGTACCGTTTCGGTTTCGAGGCAACTCAACGCAAAAAAAAGTAAAAAAAGTGTGACTGATTCTTTTTTTTAGCTCACCTGTCACGAAGTGACAAGGTGAGCTATTGTGATCGCCTGATGTCCGTCGTCCGTCTGTCCGTTCGCATGAGAGAGTACTTGTGGGGTGCGTGTTTTTCCTGAAGCGCACCCACCACCCTTATAAAGACACTTAGATAAAACCCGTATCTCATTTGCATATTAATGTTATTCATTCCGTAAAAGGGGGTTAATTACGGAATGAATTGCATACTTGTGGGGTGCACCCCACAAGTACACTCCCATGAGTTCGTCTGTCCGTCCGTCCTCCGTCAACAATTTCAAAATTTGAAATAATCAAAACGTGTACGCTCTTTTTTTCTTTATGTGTTCCTTGCATGAAAACATTATTGAATATTTATGCACGATTAGTGTTTATTATAACAATGATTATATTATGCTACGAAGATAAGCTAGAAAAAAGAAATGATCTACAACGACACATTGATTTAGAATCTTAGGAACACTTGTGTTACTACTGTTTAAACTGCCCTTTCCAGGAATTCTTGATGAAACGACCCCAGATGAATTTCGTCCAAGTAATTATTTTACGTAGATTTCATATTATGATTTGGAAATGTCCATATACAATATTTTATATTATCATAATTAATTATGTTTTTTATAGTAAGCTTTAAAATAAGCTTAGACGGTAGAATGACATATATTATTGGTATTCGTATTTGCTAGCGTTTTAAAATGTAGCTTCTGTTTAACATCAACCTATAGTACGAAAACCGTTCTAGCGATTAACAACTAAGCACCGAAAAAAGTCATATAAATATGTTTGTAATCCTATTTGAATATAGACACCAGAGCGTCCTTAAACCATTCCTGACAATATTTATCAATAGTAAGAAAGAATTCCCTTTACTAACGTGAGTTCTAATAAGACTTGTATTTAAGTGAAACCTTAGGCTATCATTCAAATATATATTTTTTACGTTCAGTCTAAACATAGAAACGATATGTATCATTCTATACTTTTCTCTGTGTTGGTATTGTACTGAGACATGTTTGTACTTAACGTTTTCGAGGAATGAAACGGCTTTGTGACATTTAAAGTATATGCACTTGTATGGTGGCTGATTTAAGCCGTTTGGTCTTTTCGCTTGACGAAATGGCTTAAATTAGTCAACAAAGTTTTGGTTGGTGTTTTGACAACTGTCACAATGTCTTTTATTTTGCGATATAATAATTAAACATTGTTTACATGTGTAAATAAGAGTCTTAAACTGTTTATTCGCGGGATAGGGGAGTATTCAATTAAGCTTGTGCTTGGAAAAATCAGCAGTTTATGTAAAGTAAACTCAGCAGAAATACGTCACAGTACAAGTGTATCCCAGTTGTATGTTTTACATAAACGCCTACTTCGTTTTTTTTACTTGTTTGCCTTCAGTAATAAACATATATCCTATAGCGTACTTTAGAAATCTGTTCTTTTTACGCTTCCACAGTATTTCAGTCATATAGCAAACTCACAGCGTAGCGGGGCTGAGAGTTTGCAAGTCAATGACCATAACCACTTAGTTAAAAATATCATTTAGTGCATTCAATATTGTGCCACGCATATCTCCAAAAGCATATCAACCATAGTAATGTTTAACAGAATGTGAAGTCGTGCACATAACGATTCGTGTGTGGCTGCACCCAGCAAGTTCAGGGTTATGACCATTTAACCTGTGCTTATTTCGTGGTGAAAAGTTTATTATTGCTTTTTATGACCCCACTGTTTCGTTGCGCAACAAGTGATTTTTAATGCTCAGTCATCGTCTGTGGCTTTCTTTTGTGACAAAGAAGGAAGTGGGGGCATCTGTATCCGTGGAGTAAACCAGATACATTTCCTTTATACTCACATGACTATACGCCCTTAAATATGTTCATACTTCACATTGGTCAGACCGGATCAGTGTTTGTACCCATGATTATATATAGGACCAGTGTTATTGTAAACGAAATGTGTATATGACAGAAAGTGTAACATTATTCATCGCGTCAGTCATTTTAAACGTCTTCATTTATTATTGGCAAGGGATTAAGTTGGCATTTCAATGTAGTTTCAAATCTGTTATGCTGCCCTGGCATTTGGCGCCGAAGGTAATAACTTTACTTGTCAAAGGTACAGCTATCTTCTAATGAACCCAACGGTACGCTAATGATTCCAAGATTAACGCCAGAGTATTGTGTCTGGTGTTTTGTTGATCGAATATTTGAAAATTCGACAAATATGAATATGAGTATCGTTATTTCAATTGATTTGTCTTAACTAATTTTCTTTTCTTATGTGAATTTACCCGCTGTACCAAATGTGTCACACAAACCTAGTATTGATTTCGCAACAGAAACACGAACATAGGCCGTACGGGTTGTATGCACTATATTACATGTTGCGTTTTCTATATAGTTTCTTCTTGTGATAAAGTTATTAAAAGAATGCATGCATAAACATATGAAGTATAACTAGTATTTTGTATGAAAAAATACTACTAAACAGCTGTCCTTGAAAACAAGATCTGATTTGTATATGGTATTCGACTGAACAACCAGTTTGTTAAAGGGATCTGTTAATACATACATTTATACATAAATTGATTCAGAATTGACGTCGATACATGTAACAAATAAAATCCAACTTTGAAAACAAACCAAAATCAATCAGTTATTGTATTATATCAAAGATGTTGCGTTTTTATTTAGGCAATCACAATTCTGCGCCCTAAATTACATAGTAAAGGCGCACAATCTAGGTTGATGCAATTAATGTTGTTAATGTTAATGCATTATCTTGTTTATCGAATTTGCCTTAAATGATAAAAACAAAATCATGCATATGATTTAGGTACAGATAGAAAGATATGGGCGATGTTTTGGTGCTTTTTTAACTGGGGAATCTGTGGCCACGTAGCTATTAACATAAAAAACACATTTAGAAATGCTAATATTTTTTATCTGTACCTAAATCATATGCTTTTTTGTATTTATCATTTAAGACAAATGAATTAAACATGATAATGCATTAAAATAAACATTGACGTTTTAAGAATTTAAACTCACGTGTCACTTATTTCACCGTTCGCAATATTAATGTGTTTTTCCCCATAGTGATCGATATAAACATAAATCAATACGTGCAACCACTTACGGGAACATATGTGCCTATCCTTACGGAAATGAAATTTTGACTGTTAAGAGGCGGTTTCAAAGATGTCTTCAAAGGGATATGTTAATGACTATGACTAATAAGTAATAGATAATACTTGTCTATGAGAGATATCGGGAAAGAAACAATGGGTAGCAGTACCCGCGAAATCGACCAGTTAGCACCAATTAAGAAATGAAGTATCCATACTAACAGATCCCTGGTGAAATTAGTTAAAAGCGAGTACCTCTGCATATGTACTCGGACGCAACTTGAAAGCATCAAGGGTAAGTTTAGGAAATGATTTTGGAAAAAAGAAAACTTTATAACATGAAAAAGATGTGAAAACGTTTCATGGTTTTTTTACTTATATTTTGACCCCTTTATTCAGAATCGTATTTTCGTGTTATAAACACGTTAATACTTAACTCCTCCCTATTTTGTCTGTTTGTCAGCTATAATACTCACCATTCGTTAAGATAAGGCGGGGTTTAGAGTTCAATCATGTAATAGGCTGACCACTGAGGAAGCGTGGAGGCATTGTGTAACGCATTATAAAACATGATGCTTATTATTTCTAAGACATTGACTGACCAGGCAGCAAGGAGGAAATCTTTATCTATTTCTTAGACATACGCTCTGTGGAATTCTTGTAAAATGGCAACACGTACTTCTGCAAGACATAGGAAAAGGTATGTAATATAATGATAATTATTTTGATATAGTTTAGACAGTGACATACAACAGATACTTTTACTATCTAGATAATACTTTATGTGTAGCTAGCGTTAAGTGAAAAATACAGCGAAAATGCATCGGTTTAATACTTTACTTAATTTCGAAAACAGCAATTAATAGAATTGCGTCGCTCAACCGAACGTGTAATTGAGAACTCATTCATTATACATTCTGCCCTGCCTCAGTGGTCAGCCTTTGTTCTTTGAAACAAAACTGGTCTCCGAATCGGACAGCATGAACTGACGTGTTTTTGGAGGTTTTAAAGCCAATACATACTGCAAATATGTTGTTTTCTGGGTTTATTACTTTTGTTTCAAACTAATTTGATTTATAGTGATAATTACAAGAGTAAACTGATGCAAACTATTCAGATCGAAGTTAGCGCGTCGCGATGCACACATTTAGAACAATTAGTTCTTCAAGAACATGACATGTTACATATATTCATTTAGATAATACCAGCTACTGAAGCCAGTTGTCTTCATTTTCATACATTTATAATTATGTTTGAAATAGATAATGCCAAACAAAACTAATTATTGGAAAAACAACATTTCCGTAAGTACTTTATACAATTTAAAGCATAAAAGACTAATGATTTAATCTAATAAACTAATATCCCAGATAATTAGAGAATTCCCTTGAAAATAGTAATATTATGCGCTAAGAATGACTTCCGTTAAAATTACATCTAACTGAATAGCTCAGAGCGTTTTATGACTGCCGTTTTTGATCATATTAATACAGCTATCTCTCAGCTGGAACTCGTCTTGGCACGTGCCCATTAATTGGAATCATGAGGTATTATATTTTATGACTCTTATGCATTTGCTGAATGACCACTTGAATTCAGATGTTTAAGTAATTTGGTTTCCAACCTTTTCTGTATTATTGAATGTAATATTAAGTGGAATGAGAAATTACAACAACCACAGGTGATTACCCTTGATCTGATTCTTTTTTTAATTCCTCGCAAGCATTCACAAATTCTGCAGGCAGAATGCACATTTTCACTAAATTATTATAAGATATACGAAGTCGAACTTTGTTCTAAAATGATATTTACTAGTACTGGTACGTACCATTTTCTATCAAAGTTGATGTTTATAGCAGATACATTTTGAAAACAATAGGATAGAGACCGCAACTTACTTAATTATATCCGTGAAAACTATAATAGTATTGCTAGAACATGTTCTAAAAGATCTGCATCTTGAATGAATCTTGCTTTTTTAGTGGTGGCAACAAGCCAAATGTATGGGATTACTGTCGAAGTCATGAGGATCCCTCGGGGTTTGACGTCAGAGAGATAGATGACTACATAGGTAAGATAACTGCATATGTAATATGTCAAAACCTCCATATCCTAAGGTCATTATACAATATCCGAGATAATAAATCAATGGATATTTTTGTTTTGTTGTTTTGTTGTTTGTAAAGTTGACCCTTAAACCACAATTGTATTCGATCTTATAGTGCATGTCTGGTTGATAATATTCTTTGTTTGAGCTAGAAAAAGCTATTATGATTTAGGGTTGGATGGCCTTATCTGAGAATATGCTTAAATATCATGTATTCGCCATAATTTAACAGTTGTATTAATATATTTTTCATTTTAGACGGGAAAAACTGCTTGGCCCTAGTAATCACTAAACTTACACAAAAATAAAAGCAACACTTTGCTAACCGACCCACTATTGGCATTGTGGTCATTTAACCTTTATTAGACATTGATGCTGCAAGAGAATGTTAAACGCCCATGTAAAGGAAAACATGTCTTTGACAATTTGATATTTACGTTACACTATCCTAAATACAGCTTTCTTGAAAAGGAGTATTTTCAGCATTTTTCTACTATTTAGAGGCGAGTGTTCTAAGTAGGCTATGTGACATAAGCCAAGAATAACCAGTACTGAATACTTTTCAGATTTGTTAATGAACCTTGGGTACAGTGAAAGATTAAACCAATTTTGACATCCATTGTAGCCAACATGGTCATATAGGGACTGATCGGGCTTGGGATCGATGTCTAGTTATTTCTTTTCTCGTGGTCAGACACTACTACCACTGCGCCACCGAGAGGGACTTACTATTGTGTATATCATTGCAAATCATTATTTTAGGCGAGGGCGTTTTTACTACCAAGCCATTTTCAAGCGGCAGTTTTTTACTTGAGTACAAGGGAGACCTCATAAAGAATTATTCAAGGGCTAGAAAGTTGGAGAAGGAGTATGCAGAGGCAGATCTCGGCATTTTCATGTTCTTTTTTAAGTACAGAGAAAAGACTATGTGGTAAGATTTTAGTCTAGTTTAGTCTAGTTTTGTATTTTACAATTTTAAGTAAGTTGGAACTTATCAAATGGTCTTGTTGTTAGAAAGTGTATGGAGTCAGGACATCGATCCGTGGCTGCTTTGAATTTGGAGAGTCGAAATGACGCTTGTTGCTCCTTAATCTATTGATGTGGGTCGTATTTTTACAGTAGGTCAGCATAATATAGAGCTCATCATCGACACGACTAGTCAACTAGACATTGTCTAGGCTGATCTGAAAGATTGATGGATGAAAGGACTCGAACCTAATAAACCAATCAATCAATCAATCAATCAATCAATCACTCAATCAATCACTCAATCACTCAATCTCAATCAATCAATCAATAAATAAATAAATCAATCAATCTCATATGCATGTTACTTACCCAGATCATCACAGGCATAAATATAATCGTCAGTAAATTGGCAATTACGGACGGTATGAAAACGGTACCACATTAGCGTTCAATCGAAAATCAAAGAGAGTGTAAAACACGCTGCTATATATTTATATATATTAATTTTTTTAAATAGATATTTTTAAGTTCGTTTGTTTTTGTTTGTCTTTCATTAGCATTGACGCAACCAATGACATCTTTCTACAAGGCCGGATGATAAATGATGCAGAAAAAGGAGATATACTGCAAAACTGCGTGACGAAAATAGTTGAGGTCGATGACTCTCCTCACTTGTGTATATTTGCCACCCGAGACATAGGAAAGGGCGAAGAGTTAAGATATGACTACGGGGTGCCTAATCTTCCATGGAGAAAGGTAGATAATTATTTCTTAACCTATAGTTTATACGCCCGTCTTGAAAGCGAGAGATCGAAGGTTCGAATACTCAAGTTGTGCCACGTGAGGTTTTCTTTAATGCGACCAGTTACTCACAGAATATCTACCGTCATTTAAGGGTGGTAATTCATATTATTTACGTTTTTTTAATTGGTAAGATATTGTATTTTATCTCAAACTTCGAATCATATCCACATACTTTATATTTGATCCAATATGTCATGACAAACGTTGCAATATTCTATGTCAAATATATGTATTAAATAAAAAATATATACGAACTTAACTAAAAAATTATGTGTTTTATAATTGCAATATATTTATGGACTGAAAAAACTAATTGTTCAATAAAAAGATGAATAATGATGGACTAAAAAAAATTGTTCTATACCCAAACCAAAACAGCAAGCTTAATTGAGATTGCAGCAAGGTTGTGGCAAGATTGCAACTAAGCGTGCCACAATCTTATTTAAGCATGCAGTTAGATTGCGATAGGAACATTCGTAATCTTAATAGTAAGCATGCGAAAGCTTATTTTTTAATTAAGCTTGCAGAATGGTAGTTAATTGCATGCTTCCCGCAACCTTATGAAGGCTGCGCAAACTTGCAAGGTTGCGCATGCTTGCGATAGGAACCCTTACGATCTTAATTGCGCGCTTGTAAGCTTGCGCGATCATACCAAGGTTGTGGGGTTGCACGCCTAATTGAGCTTGCGCGATCTGCAGCAGACATGTTTTGAAAACATCCAGCCACAATTGTGTAACATTTCTACAAATTGAACCATAATTAAATAATAGAGTTGAAAACATTTTTGCAAAAGGAATATTGCTTGTTATGATCAATTTCACCTTTTGTCACATTTTTTTTTCAATAGTTGTCTGCTTGCTGCAGGTGTATCAAGATGCATCTATATGAGAGAAAGGGTTAATAATGTCTTGTCATATACATGTATAATACTTTCCTAATCACTAGAATCTTGTATATGAAATATTGAACATATATTTAAACAAAAGTTAAGTTTTCGAAAACATTGTGACGAATGGAGAAATTGCTCAATATAAACAAATTCTCCTTTAGTCATAACTTTTTCAAAAGTGGTCTGCAGCAGTGAAGTCAGAAGATGTCTGTATGCGAGAAAAGATTAATAGAAAAGACAATTTATTTTGAAGATTTGCCAAAGATTTAAAATAACTAATGATAATACCCACATGATAAATTTTCACTATAAATCACTGAATAAACAGTCATTAACATAAGTTTACCTGTGAAGAGTTTCCATTTAACCAGTTGCAGACATTGTCATTTCTGAGTAAATTCTGTACTTACAAATCTTCATTTAAAGTTTATTTTATCTGCATTTATCATTATCATGTAAAGAAAAGTTACTTACAAGTCACTTTTAAAATTATATTTGATGATAAACGAGCATATTGTGAAAACATTGCCTAAGTTTTAACTGTCACATGGTAAGCCTCCATTTTTAAAAATATGAATGCACAACTTCCTGTTGTTGTTGTTGCGAACTTGCAAGCTTGTCGCAAACATAACTGATTCTATGTTTGCGGGAAGCTTACATGAAGTTTGCGAAACAAGAACTATCCGCAAGCTTAATTTCCTTGCACGCGCCAGCAAACTTAATGTTCTAGGGCTGCAAGCTTAATAAGATTACAGTGAGCTTGCGCAAGCTTATGACGCACTTGTCAAGAGCTTTCTACAAGCTAGTATTTTGGTTTGGGTTCGAAATATATTTATTAAAACACAGCAGTTCTGATTGGTTAAGGCAAAACAATATGGTAGGGAACACGAAATTAAGTATTCAAGGTAAGTAATGATAAAAGAGATGATAATGTGATCTGATTACAAATGTATTTGTGCACAATAATTGAAATCAAGAAGTTTGCCCGTCTTGAATTCAGCGAGCCAATGAAATTCCTTGTTGCAATATACCCGATTACCCGTCATGCAAATTATACCCAATATTTATTTGTTTACCTCAGAAAAATTTATAGATCTACTGCATAAAAATATACTGCATATTAATATTCTATTGAACAAGTATTTTTTCAACATATGTCAAATACATTTTTATGTTCATAATTATTTTTTACAGCACAAATATTTTTTTGAGCAAATGAATATTTTTTTAAAGATCTAGTCCATAAGTATTTTTATTGACTAAATATATTGCAATTATTGAACAAATATTTGTTTTTAGTTCGTATGTATTGTTTATGGAATAAATATATTTGACATAGAATATTGAAACGTTTGTCATAAAGTATCCTAAAATATTACCAATCGCACCTGGTTTGTTATCAGAATCCCAGGGATTAATTCATTATTTTTTGTCAAAATCTTCACAACCGCCGACATGGGTTGTGAGTTCGAATCCCGGCTCGGCCAACTTTCTTTTCGACGATTGACAAAAGTCAATGCGACATGAGTCATTCGTCTTCCACCAATGGGCTAAGTCTATGTGGAAAAGCAGCCAGTTGC
>JAUELF010236886.1:0-12965 GCA_031471495.1 Clinocardium nuttallii
CAATATGATAAAACAAGAGATGATTGTCAAACATTATACCCCCCTGAGTGCCATGTTGTCAGGAATATTTGGACAAGGTTTTACCCAATTACCTCAAAATCAATGGGGGTCATCAACTAGTCACCCCCAGCCTTCATGTCAAGTTTGAGTTCAATGGGTGCAGGCAATGTCGAGTAATTACTAGGACAATCTTTTCAGGTTCAAGGTCACTGTGACCTAGTCCCTTGTCATGATTACCTCAAAAACTATTATGGGTCATTTACTGGTCACCCCCAGCCTCCATGTTAAGTTTGAGGACCATGGGTGCAGGCAATATCCAGTTATCACCCGGACAAGGTTTTTGTGTTCAAGGTCACTGTGACCTTGACCTTTTACCTCAAAATAAATAGGGTTCATCTACTGGTCAGGCCCAACCTCCATGTCAAGTTTGAGGAGCATAGGTCCAGGCATTGTTGAGTTATCACTTGGACAAGCTTAAAAAAGGTTATTGTGTTCAAGGTCACTGTGACCTTGTACTTTGACCCAATGAACTAAAAAGAAATAGAGTTCATCTACTGGTCAGGCCCAACCTCCACATCAACTTCGAGGACCATAGGTCTAGGCATTGTTGAGTGATCACTTAGGCAAGCTTAAAAATGTTTTTGCATTAAAGGTCACCTTGACCATTGACCTAATTACCTCAAAATAAATAGGGTTCATCTACTGGTCAGGCCCAACCTCCATGTCAAGTTTGAGGACCGTAGGTCAAGGCACTGTTGAGTTATCACTCGGACAAGCTTTGGTCTACCAGACGGATGGACCAATAAGTGCAAAGCAATATATCCCTCTTTCTGCGAAAGGGGGCATAATTATATAACAACTATAAGATACCTTTATAGCTCTTCTTGTCAAAAAGTCCAACCACTGTTGTGTTGGTAACCTTGGTGATATCTGTGTCATCTTGACCTACTAGATAGGTCATGACCTCTACTGGATCATCCACTTGACGTGGTGAGGACAACTCCAGCCTGTAAAACATTTTTTTAAACATGATATAAC
Organism: Clinocardium nuttallii; assembly: GCA_031471495.1. Classification (NCBI taxonomy): domain Eukaryota; kingdom Metazoa; phylum Mollusca; class Bivalvia; order Cardiida; family Cardiidae; genus Clinocardium; species Clinocardium nuttallii. The sequence goes on from JAUELF010236886.1 coordinate 1,039, forward strand.
AAATCTTTTCATGACTGATCATATTCTTTCTGTTTTCCATTCAAATGGGGCAGGGTTTTAAATTTTCTTAAAATGTTTTCAATTTGAAGGTTTGCAAATAAGTCTAAAGAATTGTTTATGAGTCAAAATTTAAATATTAATATATCATTGTCTTTCATAACAACTATTTAATATTTATATATATGTGTAGTATAGGGGAAAGGGTTAATAGCAAACAGCTCTAAACAGCATATAATGTGTATGTTTTACCCTTTACACATACAACAAATCAAAATAGAAGACTTCAAACATATCTTGGCAAACAATACTAAATCTTAATTAAAGAATATTATTATTAAATAGAGTTGAAACATTGTTTAAAAAGGAGAACTTGTTCGTTTTTAGTAATTTCTGCTTTTTTCACAATATTTTTGAAAGTAATCTGCTTCAAAATGCATCTGCAAGTGGCAAAGGGTTAACTCTTACATTTTCATCATTGAGAACATTTCTTGTGGATCCTGTGGCCCTTTATAATCCCAGGCCATCTCTCCTTTTTTGAATACCCTCAAGGTCGGGTAATGTCCAATGTTCTGTTCTTGACAAACATCCGTCCAGTCGTAACAGTTCACCCTGGCAACCGTTAGTTTCGTCTGCTCACCTAGCCTGTCTGCTGCTTCACCAAAGTACCGTAGATTAATATTGTTCATTGATGTAACTTAAAATAGAATAAAGGCAAAAAACACTAATGAAAGTAAAGTAACATGTAAACAATAAGAAAAACACTTTTGAAAGTTTTCACTTGAATCCGATTTGGAAAATACAGGTTATTTTTACTTTCTCTATATATTTGTTTGTCTTATAAAAAGGACTTCCTATGACAATTTAACATATAAGTTAAGAAACCATTTATCATTTTATTGTTTTATGACCAGACAAAAAATCCGAAGTATTCCTCAATAGAAAATTAAAACTACAATAACTGGATAAACATTTTTCTGATTCAAAAACAGTTGACATGCTCTGTGCCGAAGATAACATTTGATAAACCTTATTAAAAAGTAGAAATGGTACAGAAAAGAGTGACTTTGCTCATCTCATATTGTTTTTCATTCTGTAAGAAAATTAGGCATGCAATTGTCCTCATTTTATCATTTTTACCAGATATCTTTTAGAAGCGGATTCATGACTCTCTAAAAAAAGTCATTAAAGGTGAATTGTAATGTAAAGTAAATACAGTTTAAATTATAATTAATGGCAAACAATTAAGAAAAACTATAAAACAATAGTACCATTATGTCACAGATTGTTAATCTGAGTGTTTGCTCCCTAAAAGTAATATTTACGGGACATAAAATTATTCAGAGCAATGCATTGAACCCCTTCCAACAAAGAACAAGTCTGCAATATAGGCATATAAGTGAAATCAGCCCTAGCCTCTAGGAGCCATCAAAATAATCTGATCAAACCTTGAACAGGCTCATAAAGTGGAAGTTCCTGTAAAGTTATCTTAAATCCATACCATTCTTTAGACAAGAATAGGTTCAAAGTCTGACCAACTGTATCATTCAGGAAACATTTCTGTCACATTATTTTGGAATAGAAATAGTTATTTCAAAGAAGAAGAATTTTGTATGTTAACCCCCTTTTTCTGATGCCACCTCACGTGACCTGGTGATTCATGTTTTTTCAACTAATCACTACTGAAAAATTTAAGCTTGAACCATTCCGCGAATCATCCTTAAATATAACCAGCAGTGCCATTCAATTTAGAGTTCAATATATAACTTAAATCTTTGAAATCTTTTGCAAGAGGACCACAAAATGAAATTTCTAGTGAAGTTAAGTTGTAAATTGCCAAGTGGTTAAGGAGTAGATGTTGTTTAATAACCCTTTCCCGCATGAAACTAATCTGAAGCAGATGACTTAGAAAGCACCTTGGCAAACATATGAAAAATCTTGTAAAATGAAAGTATATTGTGGCAAATGGAGAAATTGCCTTTTGTGAGTAATTTCTCCTTTTGCCACAATGTTTTCAAAAGTCATCTTCTGCAGAGGTGTCAGAAAGCATCTGTATGTGGGAAAGGATTACAAAAAAGTTAACAACAAGGCACAACAGTCCCAGGAAGATCATAAAATATTGTCTAGTAACTAACATGGAAGGTAGAACAGGATAATAGTTTTGTGGCCAGCTTTAATTGTTGTATTAAACGTCTTGTCAGTAAGAGCGGGAACAAGGTCCAATTTCATTGGTATTTTTCTTGTGTTGGAAACAGAAAAATCAACTATATCATCTTGGTGTTCAACTGAAAAATAAAGTTTTTCCATTTCATATACCTATTTATCACATAAATCCTCTCATGGAGTGTCTAAATGCCATTACATAAATATCATATCACACTACAAAAACATCATATGACACTACTAGTTTGGTTTCCAGTCTAACACAGAAAACAAACTATGAAAATGATGTCACGTCAGCAGTTTGACGTCATAACGTTAGTCACTTGGCTACCCAAACCAGTAAATTTCATGTAAAAATAAAGTAAACGTTTCGAAATACGCCTCATGAATTACTTTATGTGATAAAAAGGATATCTAATTTGTCATTATTTATTATCACTTTTAATAAACTCGTTAACTAAGCTGAATATGACGCTCGCCAAGGCTCGCAGAATATCATCTTAGTAAAATTGTTTAATAAAAGTGATAATAAATAAACACTCATGAAATATCCTCTATTTATCTGACATAAAAGTGACCTGCTTTGAAACCATAAGGGGAAACTATGTGATGCATCTTGAATTTTGGAAGAAGAAATTCTTGAAACACTGCTGAAAGGTAAAACAATGTTCACAAGAAGCTCTCTTTTCCAAACAAATGTTTTCGAAAAGTTAAATTCACTGCTGCAAAAGGGAAAGGGTTAAATATCCTGTAGCTCTTTACCTAATAGAAAGGACTTTTGATGCATCAACACTTATGGGACAAAAGTCCTAATGAATGTTCAACTCTGCAACAAAAGTATGATTTAAATGTTTGAAATTTTTGTGACAAAAGAATGATTTCTACATTACTCAATAATTATACTATGTTTTGCCTCAATGCTTCCAAAGTTGTCTGATGCTGATTTTCTGTAAATGGGATATAATTAAACCATCATAAAACAATTAATTGACGACTCCGGCACATGACTTCTGATTATTATGATATATTAGTTCTGCTTTTCAAACATCAGAGAAATACTTTGCAACTTCTGAAATATTGAAAACCATACAGACTTAAAAAGAAGGGAGAACATTTTTTCCCACAATGCTAAACCCTTCCCACATACAGACACTTTCTGATGTCCATGCAGCAGATGAATTTTGAAAATTTTGTGGTTAAATTAGAAATTGCTCAAAACTAGCAATTTTATTCATATTGCCACAATGTTTTCTACACGAAATAATAAACTTTCATTCTCAGTCGGTAAAGACATGGGCTGTCAATCCAGAGGTTGTGAGTTTGAATCCAAGCTCAGCAAACATTATTTCTGACGTTTGACAAAAGTCACTGTGACATGCGTCATTCGTCTTTCATTAATGGTCTGTTTAACAGTCTATGTGGAAAAGCACCACGTTGCTTGGAAATTATGTTGTGTGGAGTACTGGTATGAAAAAGCCAGGAAACGCATGAGTAGGTGACTGGTCAACGTGATATGACTGAAATATTGTTGAAAACAACGTTAATCCCTAATCAATCAATCAATCTGTTTTTACTATCAATTTTGTTAGTGATAAATTTATGTGATACCAAACAGTGTAGAACCTGAACAATTCACAAGCTAGTTTTGATCTAGACCGATTGCAAATTTACAGGCTGATCTGGATCAACACTGGTCGCAAATATCAGTTTTTCATGCATCAAGGTTAATTTTACCTTCTTCAATATCCTGGAAGTATTCATCACTTCGCTCTTCCTCCTCGTGGTCGTCATCATCATCATCATCACCTTGCCGTCCTTCAGTCACTGCATTTTTTTCAGGGAACTCCAGGTTATCCTCCAAGAAGCGGAACAGGAATTCAACATGAATGTCACCCTCAAAGAATTTCTCCTCTGTCTTAAAATAGAAATGACAACAATGTTAAGCTATGCTCCTATTTTAGATGGTCATCTCCGACTTATTGGGAGTAGCCCTTCCCACATACAAGAAATCTGCAGCAGATGACTTCGAACAAAATAGTTGAAAACCTTGAGGCATAAGGAGAAATTGCTTATTAGGAACAATTTCTTCTTTTGCTACAATGCTTTCAAAAGAGGTCTGCTAGAGAGGCATCAGAAAGCACCTGAATATTGGAAAGGGTTACTTTTCCACTTATAGACGCATTTTAACACATCTGCAGCAGACGACTTGTGAAAACAATATGACAAAGTAGGAATTGCTCATCATGAGCAATTTTCCCTTTTGCCACAACGCTTTCAACTCTATTTAATAATTATATTTCAATCATAGTGATTTACTTTATTTGTGGCTAGATGTCTTCAAAGTTGTCTGCTTGCAGATTTGTTGTATGTGGGAAAGGTTTATTAACTAGAGATCTTTAGAAATCTACAATGGATCCATGATCACATTTAGGAGCGACTCCGAAATGTGCTCCCGTATAAGCCATGTCAGTCAACCTTATCAATAAGTAATAATTAACCCTTTCCCACCTATAGACGCATTTTGACACATCTACAGCAGACGACTTTTGAAAATATTGTGACAAAAGCAGTAAGTATACCTTCATTTCTAGAGATGTTCCATGAGTAGAAGTTTTCAAAGTCGTCTGCTGCAGATGTATTGTATGTGGGTAAGGGTTAACCCTTTTCCAAGATTTACCAGACTTAAGGCCATGATGGCCCTGGATCGCTCTGTGAGTTATGCAATATGATTTGTTATGCCAATCACAGTACTGGTAACTCATTTTGCTATCAGGTTAGCTAATACAAGAGTTCCAATGCCCAGTAAAGCTCCACTTGATACAAAGTGAAATAACCAAACCTTATGTTGTCTGCCTTTTATCAAATTAATATGACTTTAGGAAATGAAAGAAATGTTTATTAATTGATTAGTATAAATCTCACACTCTGGGTATAAAGGGTAAAGCAGCCCCAACCTCTTGAGACTATGTTTTTTGACAAATCAATATGGCTAATAGGAATCTTGAAGATGGTCACTCAAGTAACTATTCTAATAATTCATTAGAAAATTGGTCAAATACTACATGGCTTCAAGGAATAAAAAAAAAACCCAGCCCCCTGCCCCCCTGAAGGCCATATTTTATAAATAATCAAAATGGCTTGAAGTAATCTAATTGGAGGCATCCCATGGTAATTTGTACAAATTGAAAAGTTTGCAATTGGGAGAAGATAAATTTTCTTTCGGATGCCATGGAAAGCAGAATTCTGAAAGGATAAACAAACATTGAAGAAATTTTGGTGAGGACATTGAGAGGATGCTTGCTGTGATCCAATAGACCCACCTGTAACAGACGAAGGAAGACCAATGACAGACACCGGACAAAGGGCAATTACCAATAACTCACCTTGAGAACTTTTAAAAGTATACATTCAATAATAGTAATAGACAGTAAATTGTCATCTTTAGCAGAATAGTTGTGTATGGGAAAGGGTTATCATTGCTGTGTAAGTTTCATCCGCATCAGACACATAGTTCCAAAAAAATCCAAAGTGCCCCAAAGCTTTAATTAACCTGATGGACCCAACATCAACCTCTATGCCAGGGTAGGAAGAAAAGTCCATCCTTTTTATTTGAGAATCTTAAAATGCCAGCGTGACGTGAAAGCCTTTATTATGGAGGATGAGTGAGTCTGCGGTAATATCTAACTTGAGTTACCTCTCCTTTTCGGATCAGACTAACAGCTGGTAGTTTTCTATCACATTGATGGTGCTTCTGTACCTCGATATCCTCCCTGAAAGAGTTAATAAGATTTAATTTATTCATTGAACCATTTCCCACATACAACAAAACTGGCAGCAGGTCACTTTGAAAATCCCCATTAAGGAAGTATGATTAATGATATCAGTTGTAAACCTTGAGGATTGCCTCAGTGGCATAGTAGTAGTGGTCCGCCTCAGAAACGGGTTCGATCCATGGCTGGGTTGTACCAAAGTCTTTTAAAAATGGTAGCAATGGCTGCCTTCCTTGGCGCTCAGGTTTGCGGGGTTAACATTAGGACTGACTGGCTGATGTCAGGATAAATGGACAAGCAGTACTCTCTTAACTTAGCAAGGAAACGCCGTGATATAACTGAACAATTGTTGAAAGTGGCATAAATCACGATACATACAAGGTTTGTGGGGGTGACCTTAGGGACATTTCTATGTAATTGTTTTGACTTAAGTTTAACCCTTTCTAACCTGCAGACGCATTTTGATGCAATAGCAGCAGACAACTTTTGAAAACATTGGCCACAAAATATTCATTGTTATTTAACAATTAAATTATCTTTTATGGAGATTTTTTTCTGGTTTTTGCCACTATGTTTTCATGCAGTTTTGTTGAATGTGAGGAAGGGTTAAAGATTTTCAAAGTTTGTACTTTAGGCATATTGGTGAAACTTGCACCATCCTATGATGATCCTTTTTTGTAATCAAGATGGCTTGATTGTTAGTAAGAGTGAAATAAATTAATCATATCTTACATGTTGATAGTGGTAATTCCAAGGACGGACATGTAGTTTTTACTGATAATGTTAGCTATGTTAAACACTTCTGCCATTCTGTTTGGTTTATAATAGAATGTGAGTAGGTTAACATCGGATGCATCATGTGTGTGGGTCATTCCATCAGAGGGTATGCTGAACTGAAATAAAAGTAAACAGGGAATAAAGTACTGCATATACAGCTGGAGGCTATGCTGAACTGAAATAAAAGTCAACAGGGAATAGTACTGCATATCCAGCTGGAGGCTATGGTGAACTAAAATAAAAGTCAACAGGGAATAGATACCTGCATGTCCAGCTGGAGGGTATGCTGAACTGATTGAAAACATAAACAAGTATTAAAGAACTGCATATCCAGCTTAAGGCTACGCTGAACTCAAATAAGAGTGTACAAGGATTAACGTACTGTGTGTTCAGCTGAAGGGTATGTTGAACTGAAATAATAGTCAATAAGGATAAAAGAACTGCGTGTCCAGAGGGAAGGTATGCTGCAGCAGACCAAAACTTATAAATTGGTCGCAGTTTTAGGCCTTTTCAACAGTATTTCAGTTATATCACAGAAGCCAATTCTCATCACTATGTCTTTACTGGCTCTCTCTCACCAGTTTTCCACATAACGTTCTTCCGAGGCAACTGGCTACCTCCCAACATAGAATAACAGCCCATTAATGATGCTGGTCTGTTGTTCATCAGAAATAATGAATGGCCCAGGCCGGATGCAAACTCATGACTCCTCAATTGATAGCCCTTATCGTTATTGATATTTTCAATATGCAAATTAGATACAGTACTTCATCGTTTTGAAAAATTGTACATGTATGTTCTGTACGGTACATTCAATTGCTAAAAACAGTTTCTGCATCACAAACAAAAGCCATGATGTATGAGAACTGGGTAGTTTTTAACGATTATTTGATGGTTTGTTTGTCATGCATAAAATAATAAACTATGATAAAAAAAAATCTTATAAGACTTACAAGGGAAGGTTTACTGACGTACTTGACAAACCGAGCAAATTCAGCAAGATTGAGAGCCCCTTTGTACTGTAGACTTCCGTACATCTTGTCCTTCTTTGCCTGGTCCTTTGTCCAAACCCACCATATAGTGGATGCATCTGATTTTGGGACGGATTCCCTACAAATAACAATTACACACAGGATCTAATTAATTGGTTACCTCCCCTGATATCATGCTATCGCATATATAGGGATCGTTACAGGCTAATTAAAACTTCAGATTAGACTTTCCATACCCTGTGTGTACAACACTACCTTATCTCCCTTTCCAACATAAAACAAATCTGCTGCAGATGACTTTAAACATATTTTATCAAAAGATATAAAATCTCTTTAATTGAATGGATAACCTATGATTAAAAGTGACATTGTGGCAAAAGGAGAAATTGCTTGTTTTGAGCAATTTCTAATTTTGTCACTATGTTTTCAAAAAGCTGTCTGCTGCAGAGGCGTTAGGAAGTATTTATATGAGGGAAAGGGTTGAAGGGCTCCTGAGAGACACAAAAAACACTTAGCAAGCTTAATCAAATTCTTGTCATTGTTTCTAAGTATTTTAATTTTGCCTAAAACTATCTTTGTTCGCAACAAAAAATCCAAATCATTGGTGGATCAGCATTTTTGACAGTTTGAAATAACAACATTGTCTGTAGCACGACCAATTTAAATCTGGTAGAGATTAGCCTCTACACGTTGTCATATAAGTATGTTCAATGAGGAACCAGTTTTAGGATACAATAGCCAAATTTGAAGGACCTATAAATAGTTTGGAATCAATAACCAAATCTTAAAAGGATTATAAATACATGAAGTAGATCCGTCAGTTAAGCGATTAATAATGAGCAATTTCCCCTTTTGTCACAATGTTTTCAAATCTGTTAAATAATTATTCTTTCAGTTAAAGAAGATTTTGTTTCAGGAAAGGAGCCTAGATATTTTGGCTGCTGTAGATTTTGCTGTATGTGGTCAATATATCAACTAACCATATTTTAAGTTTGAGTTAATCACATAAACATTTTTTTTATATGAAAAACAAATACATGTAAATGCATCTCTTTTTGAAGAATTATATTATTGTTTTTCCCACTACAACAAATCTGCAGCCGATGACTATGAAAACATCTTGACAAAAATATGATAAATCTTTGTATATAAAAGCAAAATAATTAAATAGAGTTGCAGAGGAATCAGGAAGCATCCATATGTGGGAAAGGGTTATACAACATGCACTCCTTACTCAAAAACATCTGCTGCATCCTTGTTAGTGCAGATAGCAAATTTCATTTTACTCTGATAGGCATAGGCAACTTCCATAAACACCCTGTGGTCTGAAAAAGATAAAGAAGAACTTATCCTAGTAAGGTATAATTATTGAAATAAGATGAAATTATTATAGCAAAATGGGCTCACTAAGAGCAATTACTCCTTTTGATTTTGATGTTGAATTTAAAATTAATCTGCTGCAGATCACAGACGTCTGAATTTTCATTTGAGAACATTTGGAAAATATTCACACAAGACCGTGTTAAGATTTTACAAAATAATTTCTCCCTATGATTCATTAATAACTGTTTTGTTTTGGAAAATCCCACAGGACCGTAAACATTCTCTCTCTTCTTCCAGTGGATTTATTTCCTCTTGCCATATAGCCATTTGGTGAGATGAGGTCTCTTTCTTTATGATGAATAAACTCTAATAATAATGACAAGGTGTTCCACAAGATTTTAACCCATTCCAGTCAGGCCAGAATTTAAATGGAAAAACAACAGGGTTGGCATATATATTCTTTTGTAAAAAGGCTGAACAATGATTTTTCTTGTGATCAATAGAAACAAAAGGATTTAAACCACCAAACTGGAGCCTCATAGTCATTAAACATTATTATGAAGGCCTAGCCACCATGTGCTGACATCACAATAATCACATTCCGCAGCGTATAATCATGTGACATTTTTTGGAGCATGTTTAAAATTGTTGTTTTAATAATTATTTACTGTAAAATAATGAATATTGTGACTTCAGTGTATAGCAGTCAGTCCTAATACATACAAGAAGCTTAAATTCACCAGCATTATGGTGTGTTGTGACATTTTGGTGAGGTGGATCTTGAGAAAAATAATTTATGAACCTGTCTCTAACCAAGAACAGGTCAGATAAGACATTTTTCAGCGAAAATTATTTCCAAATTCAAGCAAGGGGATGTAATCTCATTGGACACCTTGCCTTTTTATATAACACCATATAGAGAGGGTATTTATAGTAACACATTCTTGAGTGGATTTCCCAAAAATACTCACAAACAAAAACAAAGCTGTCATTTTTATTCCCAAATTTTCCTACGCCTATGTGCAGATGCGTCATAATGTATCTGCACGTTGGAATGGTTAAATATAGACACAAAAAGGCAACCAGCGGTCATACGAATAGTTAAGTTGTCCATTCCGACATACAACAAATATTCAGCCGACTTCGAAAACTTTTTTTTCACAATGTTTTCAAATGTTATCTGCTACAAAGATGTTAAATGTCGACTGTATCAGGGAAATCATTTTTCAAGATGTATTACCAAATGTTCCAATAGCTTTCATGTATCCAAAAATGACATCTTGTTTTCCTTTCTGTCTACCAAGGAACGTATGAACTTCCTGTTGGGATTGAAATATTGGGACATCTCTCAATAAGACAAGTCTGAAAATAGTAGCAAGACATATCATATATCAGCCATTTCACACATTGGACGAATCTGCAGTAGATGACTTTGATTTACAATATATAGCCAAAAATAGTGAAAAGCCGAAAGCATGATTATTTAATAGTTGTAAAAGGTTGTGTCAATCTGAATTGGTAAGCAAAGAGGTTAGTCTTATTGGTAACATCTTGAATCTTATTTAACCAATTTTTCCATATGCAGAAGATTTTGGACACATCTGCCGGGCGCCAACCACTTCTAAAAATATTATAATCATGATGAGCAATTTCTCCCTTTGCCACAATGTTTTTAACTATATCCAATAACCATTCCTTCATTTAAAGAAATTATACACATTGTACACTTAGTTGCTTTTGTAGCAGTGTGATATAGATCCATCTTTAAAACCCTTTCCCACATGCAGATACATTTGGAGGCATCATCTTCACACAACTTTAGCCACCATGTTTTTAACTCTTATCTAATAAGTGTTCTGTTGTTCTTGAAATCTTCCAGTTGTTTGCCTTTATTTTTAAAATGTCTTCTGATGGAGATATGTACTATGTAGGAGGAGTTATAACTTCACTTTGTAAATATATAATGTTTACCATAAGTAACAAAGTAACATTACAAGTTTTCAATATTGCGACCCAATACCAAGCTACTGAACATTTATTTTTAGCAGGTTTTATTGTACACATTAAAGGAATGACTTATTAAATAGTAGTCATTCTGAGGCGATCATTTCAATCAACATTGTGTACTCTACATGTCAAGTGTACAGCGCAATTACCGTGTCATAGGACATAGAGGCATGAGAGAAAGTTACTATCAATTCTAACTTTGCACATAGAATAAAAGAAGTTTGTATTATAATAATACAGGTACTTACTGTAATAAGTTTGACATAATAGAATTAACATCAAACATCGTCTCTAATTCCAACTGTAACAGCTGCATGCCATTCCTGGGTAAATTATACACAAAACATTCCATTTAATTCTTTTAAAAGTTAGACTGTTTCAAATTGGAATCTTTTATAAACATTTTTAATCAAGATATAATAATGTTAATTTGATCTGCAGCAAACAACATTTCTGGAAAAGTGAGAAGGTGTTTGTTTATGTAATGCATTAAAAGAAACCAGTTATATACAAAGTAAAACAATCCATTACTCCCCGAGACAATAGCCAAAGCACTTACAAACAAAGAAACATGGTTGCAATTTAAACTTTAACCTGTATATAAAGTAAACGAAAGATCCATGATGGGCCTGGAATGCCCACCTGAGTTATGCCAACAACAAAGTAGATCAAAATAACTCATTGTGTGGTCAGGTAAGGTATTACTAGAGTGTTAACATGTTTTTCCTTTAAATTGGCCTAGTGACCTACATTTTGACGGACTAAAGCTATGTTCAGACCTAGCCTAGATATCATCAAAGCACCCATTTTAACAAATGCTCAATTGAATGGATAACCTATGACTAAACGTGGAAAACATTGTGGCAAAAGGAGAAATTGCACGTTTTGTGCAATTTCT
>JAUELF010236897.1:0-12965 GCA_031471495.1 Clinocardium nuttallii
CTTATTGAACCAGAGACTAACGGTTTTAAATTAGCTACAACGGACTTATTGAAACAAAGACTAACGGTTTTAAATTAGTACAACGGACTTATTGCACCAGAGACTAACGGTTTTAAATTAGTACAATTGACCTATTGAACCAGAGACTAACGGTTTTAAATTAGTACAACGAACTTATGGAACCAGAGACTAACGGTTTTAAATTAGTACAACGGACCTATTGAACAAGAGACTAGCGGTTTTAAATTAGTACAACGGACTTATGGAACCAGAGACTAAGGGTTTTATACTAGTACAACGGACTTATTGAACCAGAGACTAACGGTTTTAAATTAGTACATCGGACTTATTGAACCAGAGACTAACGGTTTTAAATTAGTACATCGGACTTATGGGACCAGAAGCAAACGTACACTAATAAGTACCATGGACCAAATGTACCATACATTAACTTCCAAAATTAGTAAGGACCTGTTGCAACAGACTTACGAAATATAATAAGTACAACGAACGATAATTAGTATCACGGACCAATTGTACAAGAGTTCAACGATTTTAAATAGTACAACATAGTAGCGATTTTAAATTAGTACAACGGACTCATTAAATCAGAGACAAACGGACAATAATAGGTACCACGGACCAATTGTACCAGAGACAAATGGACAATAATTATTATCAAGGTCCAATTGTACCAGAGGTTAACGATTTTAAATTAGTAGTAAGGATCAATTGTACCAGAGACTAACGAATGTAAATTAGTACCATGGACTATTGCAGCATCGACAAATGGACAGTTATTAGTACCACGGACCAATTGTACAACAGATAACCTGCCAAAACCAGTACCACGGACCAATGGTACCAGATAATTCGAGTTTTAGTTAGTAGCACGCACCTGTTACACCAGAGACAAACGGACTACTGTAATTAGTACAACGAACCTGTTACACCAGAGACTAACGGTATATAATGAGGAATACTGACCAATTTTACCTGATCTAACGGACTGTATTTATAAAGACGTAGTACTCGTATCAGACTTAGTAAATAGTATTGTTTGTGTCATCCTTAATAACGTAAAACGATATATATGAGATTTCCCTCCTTTTATGCTACATCTAAAAATGCTGAACTTCAGATTAGAGATGGAATAGTCAAAGTTTTAAAACTGTTCAAAAGCTGTCTTGAAATATAAGAATCATTATTCTGTGAAAATTTACATTTATAATTTAACTTTCCAGTACAATACACATATATATATATATATATATATTAATCGTGTATGCATCAATTGTACTTGGCAGACATACACAGTAAGCCAAAGCTTGTACATTTTCATGAATTTCAATTGACTGTTTTTCAACATATTCTGCCAAAAATGTTTTGAAATATTTATAACTTATTTTGTGTCACTATTAGCAATATTTGCTGAAGTTTTAACATTTCAAAACTTTGATCTCCGCCTGGAGGTCAGCACCTTTAAAGGAATATCATAACGACTAGAACATCGACTCTTGGATAAACGTATCCTTCCTAAAACGACGGAGTGATACCATTGTAAACAACTCACTGGACCAATTTAAATCAAACTTAACAGGAAATTTTCCTTTGTTGTCCTTTTTAGCAAACTAAATGTTCAAACAATTGACTTCTATATGTAGCTGTGGCATCTTAAAGGGGATTGGATGGCCAAACAGTCTTATTATCTTTTCTCTGAAACAACATTGGTCTGATTTCAAGGTAATTTGGCAGATCTCTAATACAAAATTGTTCAAGCTATATTGGTTGATTGGGAAACAATGCTATCAGTTGGCATAAAATCAAGGGGTAAAGTAACACAACTATGGAATAATGCCCCTCTGATACTGTCAATTAAATTTCAAGCTATTTCTTTTTAGAAATGTTTCTAAGGTGACCCTCTACAAAAATTGTTGCCATAAAGGTGTGTTAAAAGTCTCATGCGGCATTAGATAGAGAGCGAAAAATTCAAAAATCTTTAGGGCCTTCTCCAATTTTTTAATTCAGGGATCGAGGCTAATTTCCCTTATATGCATAATTATATGACAACCTATGAATTATTCTCGTCTGCAAATACTAGGCCGATTTCACATTTTCTTCACATGATTGTTCTCTTGGTGCGAACAGGGCGATCTTGACCAGACTGCGCCGTGTCACCATTTACTAAGTTTGATAAAAATATTTTGATCTGTTGATAAAAATAAAAAAGCCCCATTTGATTGTGGATGGTTACAATTTCTCATGTGAGCGACTTGTTGTGTATTTCAGCGGAATTTACCGTTTCATGTCCCGATGGCTGGTGGAAATATGATTTGCATTGTTACTACATTGTCAATAACGATACTCGAAACCACACAGATGCCCAGGTAAGAATTAAGGGACATATGGTCGAAATACATCGTCCAAGGGACAACTTTGTAGTGCACCGGTCCGTGGGAAAAGCTATACGTTGGCATTTTTTAAAAGTGGAGGTGTAGGTCAACTTGTCTTTAAAAGACTCTACACAAGTTGCTTATTATAATTAATTTCTCCTTTCGCGGCAATATTTACAACTACGTTAAAAGAATATGCTTTCATTGATAGAGAATGTCAATAGGTGTGCCTAGATTAACAATTATTCAGTTATATAACGGCGTTTCCTAAGTAAGTTACCATTTTTACTGGTCCGTTTATCATTACATCAGCGAGTTAGTCGTAATGCTAACCTTGCAACTCTGAGTGCCAAGGAGTAAAAGCCATTACCACACTTTTTAAAGTATTTAGTATGACCCGGCCGGGTATCGAACCCGTGATCTCCAACACCCAAGGTTCTACCACTATATCACCGAGGCGGTCTCGTATGATGTGACTCACTTGATACTTATCTGTTTTCCATATATATATATAACAGCAGACCAGATTCATAACTCCTAGGCAAGAAATGGGGAATAACAAACAGGGAGTATGATTATTGTAAACTCATTCTCGCAACAGGAGACATAACAAATTAATCTTTCTTTTGGCATTATGTTTTTAGAAGACGTCTTCTGTAGATTCGTCCGTATGTGGGAAAGGGTCAATGAATTTATATGCATTATTCGAATGTACTTGCAGGAAGAATGTTCCAAATCCGGCAATGGAGCTAGCCTTGCCACAATCGAATCAGCTGCCGAAGTGTATTGGATGAACCGGAATTTACCCATTCGATACGGCTTCTTACCGTATATACCAAACAGTAGGGCATTCTCTTCAATAATTTCCCTCGAAGCTCAAACACCTTTTTTAGTTATCTGAAGCAGAATACTAAAATGTGTCCATAACTTTAGTAACTTCTCCGTTTTCCTGTACCTGCAAACGATTCGGAATATTTACAAAAGATTTTCTTTGATTTGTTATATGAGTGTTGATGTTTACAGTTTGAAAAACTATATATACATTGATGACGCTTCTAGCGGTTTGTGGTATTGAAGCAACGCATGCATACATGTTATGCACACCCTTATTATACACTTTCCGAAATAAAAACCTGTATTTAAGTTTTGTTAGAGCGGGATGTCATTAAGACCACATGACCGCATTGGTTTTGTAGTGGTAGAGCGTCCTCCTTGAGTGCGAAAGGTCGTTCCAAATGACTTTAAACTGAACTGCCCTCCTTGACGCTCAGCGTTGCGGGGTTAGCATTACGACTGGTACTCTGAATTGACCAGTAGAACTGGAAACTTACCCAGAAATCGCCGAGATATAACTGAAACAAAGAAGTTGAAATCAATCATTAAGACCACATATCGCTAGACGCGGCTCTTATTAAAGTCAGTGTGTCATTTTTTGTGTTTTAAACATTATAGAACTTTACTGGATTGGACTGCAATATGACGGTGGATCTGAAACGTGGAAGTGGCAAGACAAAAAAGAGCCGGTTAACAAAAGTAAGTTTAACCACCCCTTCCCGCGTGTTAACGTATATTTGCCCAGTAAAGACAACTTTTCATATCTTTACAGCAAAAGGAGAGTTGTGCTTTACTATATTAAACAATATAATAAACCCCAATCAATCACAATGTGTTTTAAATATCTAAAAAGCTAATATAATAATATGATTATGTTATTGAGGCTCTGCCTTTTTAAAAAATTATTTTAGACAGCTGAATAGATTTGAAAAGTGTGGACGTCTCCGATAATTTCCCAAACACAATCTGTTCTGTCACACCTGTAATATCTTCAGATATAACCCTACAAACGTAGTATATCTCCTTATGAAAGCATCAACATGTACTACAGAGTTGATTGTTTCCATGTGTTTAGCTAGTATCGACCATTTAAACAGTTTTTAACCGCACAAGTCAAAGCCATTTCACCCTCGTATTGTCAATATTGATTTTTTTACTCTCTTTTAAAGACGCTCGTCGGTCTATGTATGTGCTCATGCGCACTTCGAAACTGTTCAGACGTGTATTCATAATTATCTTTAGGTGCATTCATGTACTTATTGACGGCGCGCGGAAGCGCGGTGTCAGTATGGGGTTTTAATTTTGTACCATTGGTTGACGTA
Organism: Clinocardium nuttallii; assembly: GCA_031471495.1. Taxonomy (NCBI): domain Eukaryota; kingdom Metazoa; phylum Mollusca; class Bivalvia; order Cardiida; family Cardiidae; genus Clinocardium; species Clinocardium nuttallii. The sequence goes on from JAUELF010236897.1 coordinate 4,550, forward strand.
ATCGAAAAGGAAGCAACCAACAACTAATAATGTAAAGAAAAAATCTGTAATATGTTTGGAAATGCAACTTTTATGATAGAATAAATTGTATTAACCGATTTAAGAAACAACAAGATACAAAGATTTTTACCGTTATTAAAAATTTATACACATTTAAATTGTTTACGCCACGCTTTTTTATGAGTTGGTTTACGAAGTTCACTAGGCTACGCTTTTTTAATTGTTCGTTTACTGCTCTGATGACTCGATTCATCAAAGCTCAGCATTCTTTTTCGGGTGATGCTTTTTCCTATTCATTTCGGTTGTATTTCTAAGATCTGTTCCAGGAAAGAAGTCTGGGGGCGGGGGTGGGGAGAAGGAACGACCACCTCCCATATAATTTAATTTCAATTTTATGTATATGAACCAGGGACGTAGATAAGATCCCTGTATGAACCAATTATTCTATGTAAAAATTCCAACATACATATGCAACAAGTCTAGATCAATATCTGTCTGGTTTTTATATATATCAAGTTTCTATAATAAGCAGATCCACATTAACAATTATATTGATGTTTGTTTATACTCTCAACACATTCATGTGTTCAATATATAAATACATTTGATATGGAAATGTGTATGCAGAGCTCCAGATAATTACTTGAATCAAATCATGTTCACTCCCTAAAAAAAAGTATTAAAGAACTACTGGAAGCTCTCCACCCCAAACAAAGAAAAGAGCAAATTATCAAAATATGTTTAACTTATTTAATTTAAATATGCTTCTAACTTTAAAAAAGGCATTCGTCCATTGCACTTCCTGTGTGTGTATGTTGGCATGTACATGTATTATAAGAGCAAAACCTGTTTACTACAGCAAAACCTAATCTATATTTTAATAAAGAAGTACCCCCCACCCACCAAATAAAAATGGATCGTCGTTCTCCCCCCTAGACATATTTTCCTGGAACGGCCCTAAACTTAAAACGTTCCTCCCCATACAGTTGTTCATTCAGACCATTGTATTCTTGCTATATGTTGACTATTTTTTTAATTTCATAGATGCATTAACTTTATACTTGTTAACATTATTTGTATTGTTTGTGATTATATACTCCCGGCTTTTTATCATACTTCTGCTAAACTGGGAATATAATATACTTCCCCCTCTCCGTCCAAAGCTTGTGTCACACTTAACTAAAAACTAGAGGCAGTAACACCTAAGTTAATATCTGTTATATTCCAGTATCTATGTTTAGTGTTTATCTTATTGATCTTGTAAGAGCAGATTTAAAATTAAGAATGTTCAGCTCGTATGACACAATATAGTTGCAGTCAATGTTAGCAAACGGTAAACCAAATGGTTTGATGACTAAACTTGTCCTTTCACGACTAAACTTTACATGCTGAATATCACATAGCTCTTACCATATACATTTGTATAATCCCTACGTCAACATTTTATTTATTCCAAGTGAGCAATAAATGCACATCTTGGCCTTCTTGTTTAAAACAAAGGGACGATTGGCCTTCTTGTTCAAAATATTTACATCCTGTCCGTTTGCACATGTTATTTAAATGAACTGAACTGCATCTGTTTCCCTTCATGCGTTAAAATCATGCGCGGCGTCTTTGATTCATCTTGTCTCATATTTAGAATTTAAAATCGATTGTACCCATGTTAAAGCTTAACATTTTTACAAATGATGACGAGCATACTTAGAGTAAAAGTAATTAAAAGTCATTCGCCTAGTTTCCAGTGTAAATATGATGTTGTAGGTGCTTGATGTTTCAATTTTATTTCCAGATTGGGCAGATGGTAAACCTGGAAATGATAGCGATAAACAATGTGCGATCTTAGACAGTAAGAAGTTCCTGTGGAGTTGGTGGAAAAGTGATTATTGTGCTACAAAATACAATTACATATGCAAGGTGCAAGGCACAGTGATGTTTGTTAATTGATATATACATATTAAAGAGAGAGAGAGAGAGAGAGAGAGAGAGAGAGAAAAAAGAAGAGAGAGACACACACACACACACACACACAAACACACATACATACACACATACATGAGTTTGGTGTCAAATGGGGACATGTGTTATATATAACCACTAGAAATGGGGACTTCTTTAATTTTGTTTCTAATGCGTTAAAATTACGTTGTCAATGTCGGAGAAATATCTAGATCGACTGAAATATAATACGTTGACTCTACAAGCGATGTACAGGGGACACACTTAACTTTTTTCAGAAGGAAATGGGGATAATTGATATCAAAAGAAAATATATGTTATACAATCAGGAAAATGACATATTTACGAGACTGTAGTAAGCTACACAGAACAAGTCTTTGAAACTGACACAATTTTGCAGTAATGTCCCCACTTGTAATCAATATTTACGAGTGTGTTGCACGATGTCCCCAATTAAAGAATAAACACAAAGTAAATAATGGACAGCTGGGTGCATGTCCCTTATTATAGAATGATAAACCAAGTATGCACAGCTGGGTAATAGCCCAATTATACCTAAACCTTATTGGTTTAGATATTCCGGTCGCAGATATTTTAGTTTCATCTTGTAAGCACTATAGTTCACTATGCCCATTCTCCAAAAATAAACTTATGTAGTTATAACTATTACATACTTCTTCTGTCAGGAAATACCATTATGAAATGTTATTTTCAAATGATGTTATTTAAAACACATATACATTTGTATGATATAAATGAAGAAAAAAGGATATAAGTCATTAGTTTTACTACGGGTAAATGCGTATAAGTGTGTCATTTGGCTAAACTACGGATAAATGAGGACCGAGTGTGTCATTTGTTTAAACTACGGGTAAATGGGGACCTCATTTGGTTAAACTAAGGCTAAATGGGGTCAAAAGTGTATCAGAACCAATTGCGAGTGTAATATTTGCCCCGTACTAGTATGATTAATTGGGGACATGGGTTATTTCACAGATATTTTACCGGGAGATACTTGTTTTATCCTGTTTTTCCTGTTTTAATTATATCTAACCATTTGAAAAATGGGGACGTCTCCGTTTATAGGTGTGTCCCCAATTAGAAGGTGTGTATCATACAAAAGTCCCCAATTGACACCAAACACGCACGCACGCAAACACAAACACTCACACACTAATACACACACATATATACACACACATAGATAGAGAGAGACATAATTATTCACAGAGATAACGAGAGAGGGACATACAAACAGATAGCGAGACAAAAACAGAGATAGATAGAGTGAAATAGAGAGAGAGAGAAGAGATACATACAGATAGCTAAAGAGAGACAGACAGAGACAAAAACAGAAAGAGATAGATAAGTTTTCAAAGATATTATTCAGACGCATAATACGACATTGCACACCTTTCGCCTCCTGTGGTTTTTCTGCCTCAGGAATCATTACTCTATACCTCTTTCCCTTGAGACGGAATGAGTCAGCCCGGATTAGCCAGCGCAGGTTGATCTGGGTCGATACATTACGCAGAGGCCATAATGTTGGTTTTCTCGCGGGACGGCTCAAATTACACTATTTCACATTATGATGCATTCAATCATAAGACTTTTGATGGGTTTGCATGTATTTCGTCTTGAGGTGTTTTATTATATTCATAAGTAATACAATGGAGGGATTCAACAAAATGTGGATACATGAGTTATACCTTTATTAAAGAAACGTGTAAATGTAGATTGCAGGAACAAGAGGATACGACAATCTCTCTCTATGCTTCTCATGGGTATTTGTTTATTTATCCTTTCCCACGTACTACAGACCTGCAGATGACGATTTTGAAAAACATGAAGCAAACATAATCGTCATTTGTATTATTGAAAGTAGGATTATTAAAGCAAATCAAATTTAAAACATTGTGGTAAAATGAGAAATTCCTTATCATAAGTTGTAGCAAACATAATCGTCATCCGTATTATTGAAAGTAGGATTAGTAAAGCAAATCAAATTTAAAACATTGTGGTAAAAGGAGAAATTCCTTATCATAAGTTGTAGTAAACATAATCGTCATTTGTATAATTGAAAGTAGGATTATTAAAGCAAATCAAATTTAAAACATTGTGATAAAAGGAGAAATTCCTTATCATTAGTTGTAGCAAACATAATCGTCATTTGTGTTATTAAAAGAATAGTTATTAAAGCAAATCAAATTTAAAACATTGTGGTAAAAGGAGTTATTCCTCATCATACGTTTTCATATTTTAAAGATATGTTCACAGTTTCTGGTATGTTGTAACGGGATACATGAAAGTAAAAATTCTGAAAGGAGTGTAAAACGTTGAGACAAAAATATTATGTTTTCAAATGTGATAGCTAAATACTATAACGGGCTAATTTTTAAAATATTGTTTGTAATCAAGCATCCGCTGAAATTAGCAATTTCTCCATTTGACATACTGATTTTTCACCTGATTCAAGTTGATTCCTTATTTGTTTTTAAATATATATAACGTTTTCTAAAGGTACTTTTTATCCTTTCCCAATTTAAGTCTGATTTCGGCTTCTCTGAAACAAGCGAATGATAATGAGTATTTTTACTTTTTTCACAATGGTTTGTTCACATATGAGCCGTCTCGCGAGAAAACCAAACACTATGGCCTCTGCGTAATGTATCCACGCAGACTGATCCGGGCCGACATATTCCGGCTGAGGGGGTAAGAGGTATAGTGTAATGATTACCGAAACAGAAAATCCACAGGAGGCGAACAGTGTCTGTCCGGGTTAGCCTGCGTGGCATGCTTAGGCTGATCCGGGTCGATACTTTACGCAGAGTCCACAATGTCGTTTTTCTCGCGGGACGACTCTAATCGTCAAATCAGCGCTTGACTTCACAGATTGTGGTGATAAGTAACCGATAACATAATCAATATAACTGAAGCCGTTCTCAGACCTCCTCACTGTAAATACATTGCAATCAATAATTGATCTGTAAATGATGGTTCATATGGCATTCGTGGTTTGAAATTAATCTCTTGCAGTCTGCACTTTAAGTGCGTTCGAAAATTGAACAAAATGTTTCATGTGTAATACTGTACAACATATTGCTAAATAATTATATATACTTATCAATAAATCATAGGAATATGATCTGTATCGTCAAATAGTGTTTCTTATTCGTGAGTGACATTGAAGATCTCTAGAAAAAGGGTTTAATCTTTCTTAAATATGGTTTTTAACTGTATGCATTTTCGCCTTCATGTTAACATAATCTGTAGTTATGCAAACAGGTTGTTACTGGTGACCAGCTTTTCCTCACTCATATCAGTGATACCGTCGCACAGGACTTTCAGTGCTTTGATTCTAACTTTTAATGAGCCGACCCACGGAACACTAACATTATGGCATCTGCGTAATGTATCGGCCAGATCAGCCTGCATTGTCCGCGCAGACTGATCCGGGCCGACACATTCCGTCTAAGGGGGATAGAGGTATAGAATAATGATTTCTGAAACAGAACACCCACAGGAGGCGAAACGTATCTGTCAGGGTTAGCCTGCGCGGCATGCTTTAGCGTAACAGGGTCGACACTTTACACAGAGTCAATAATGTTGGTTTTCTTGCGAGACGGCTCTTTAATGCATGTATGTTTCCAGCAGATCTCATTGTTTCCGCCTTTTCACCAATGACTTTGTATAAGCATTATATTTAGAAGTGTGTCACTATTGTCTGATGTCTAATGATTCATTTAGTACTCCACAATCAATTTCTTTTAAATGCTTATTATCACGAACTTAGGATACCCGTATGTGTGTGAAATTTAGTTGAAAAGTGAGACGGAGCGGGTATTTTCTTTGAGAACTTGACCTTGAGCATCAAAAGTGAAAGTAGGGATAGGGGGAATCAAACTGGGTACAGTTGTCACTTGCTGCTTAAAATGGTTCTAACTTTTAAGGGACGTTCAACAAAGTAACATAGAAACAATCCGCTCAACCAGCAATTCATTCATTTTTAAAATTAGTGGGTAACTATTTACAGTTAGTTGAGATTATGATTAGAACGGATGAATTGTTTTATGTACAGGTATCAAAGAAGAAATTGTTTTATGCATTCGTATTAAGGAATAAATTGGTTTATGTACACGTTCTAAAGAATAAATTTGGTTTATGTACACGTGCTAAAGATTTTTTTTATGTACACGTATTAAATAAGAAATGGGTTTATGTACACGTATTGAAGAAGAAATTGTTTTATGTACACGTTTTAGAGAATAAATGACTCCGTGAAGTTAGGTTGACAAATTGACGAGTGACGAACTGTGACATTTGTTAGGTCCGTGAAGTTAAGTTGACGACTTACAAAACTGTGACAATTTTTAGGTCCGTGAAGTTAGGTCGACGAGTGACGAACTTCATATTAGTTGTGCTGCTTCATCAATTTCGTCAACTTTTTTCTTGTAAGATTAATTATACAGCTAAAGTAGGCTGATATTTTCTGAAAATGTAAATTATTCTTCGTGCTTTCTGGAAATCAATAATTATAAAAGAGGACCTTAAATAAACTATGAGCTTTCAGTCCATTTTCCCAGTGTATATTGCATATTGTTCCCATCTTTCTAAAATCCATGAGCATTGAATACGATTCAACTAAAATAGAAGAGTTTCGTCAATTCGCCAATTAATATTTATTCTGAAAACTTTATTTCTCTCTTTTAGATAATGTATCTGCACATATTGAATGCAAATTAGGCCCTATTTTATGTTACATGGCGATCGGTCATTCAGAAAGCTTCGTCAACTCGTCAAAAATATTTTTTCTACAACTTTATTTCGGTCCTTTAGATAAGGTAGTTGGACGTATTGAATGCAAATTATGCCCTATTTCAATGGCGATCAGTAATAAAGGAGTGCTTCGTTAAGTTCTTCAACAACTCGTTAATTTTGTTGACAAATTAACGAAAATAAATTATTCTAGAAACTTTATTTTTTGTCTTTTAGATAATGTATCTGGACATATTGAATGCAAATTAGGTCAAATGTATTTCAATATGCATCATCATTTATTCAGAAGAACTGTGGCAAGTTCGTCAACACGTCAATTGTGTTGACGAATCGACGACAATAAAAAATATAATAACTTGTTTTCGGTCTTTTAGATAATGTATCTGGATCATCAGCCATTCAGAAGAACTGTGTCAAGATTCGACAACAGGTCAATTGTGTTGACGAATTGACGAGAAAACAAATATAATAACTTTATTTTGGTCTTTAAGCTCATGTATCTGGACGCCTGTTTTGAAAGCAAATTAGGCCTTATATATTAGTGAAAGTTTAATGGCGCTCAGTCAATCTGAAGAACTTCATCAATTTCGTCATCTTGTCAACACGTCAATTTTGTTGACGAATTGACGAAAAAATATTTCCTAAAAACTTTATTTGTCTTTTAGATAATGTAGCTGGACGTATTGAATGCAAATTATGCCATATTTCAAATTTCATGGGGATCAGTCATTTAGGAGAGCTTCGTCAAGTTCGTCAAATTTGTTGACGAATTGACGAAATAAATAAATTTCTTGAAACTTTATTTCTGTCTTTTAGATAAATTTGTTGACGAATTGACGAAATAAATAAATTTCTTGTAACTTTATTTCTGTCTTTTAGATAATGTAGCTGGACATATTGAATACAAATTAGGTCCTATTTCAAAATGAATTGACTAACTTGACAATTTTGTTGACAAATTGACGAAACAAATATGTTTCATATGTTTTAATGTTTGTCAAAGAAGGCAATTTGTATTTCAAATTACTAATACATTTATTTTAATAAAAACAAAACGGAATGAGGTTTTCAAATCAGTAGGAATATAAATGTATCTTAGTTGGTGTGTTTAAATATAGTTTTTCAAGTTGTGTTTACCACTGAAGAAAACACTACATACGGTTAAGTGATAACTATAATATGCAATCACAAGTATCATGAACATGTTTCATATCAATCGTTTACCATTATAAGGCTGTAAAGTCTTTTGTTTTAGTGTTAAGTTTGTAAATAACAGTTACCTACTCTCGATAGCGGTATTCATGTGCATGATCTGGATTATTCCGTTGATAACATGTAAGTGCATAACTAATGATCTATTAATTTGAACGCATGTTTTGGTAGAAAAGGGACACATCTTGTATGCTGCGGTTAATAACTTATCTCGATACAACCCTATTCGACAAATACACAAGCAGGTGAACTTTTGATGAATGTAACTGGGGACGTTCTAATTTTCCTTTTCCGTCAATTTTTTCTCAGTAAACGTTTTTCTGGCTGGGACTGTTCATTCGTGTTATGTCAAGACTTAACGAAATATCACAGCACACTATTCTTCATTTAAACTGCTTCATACATAGGTTCTTGTTAATGATTTTCTCTGTGGGGAAGTTTATATTCGGACGCATAAATTTGTCTCAAATAT
>JAUELF010236908.1:0-12964 GCA_031471495.1 Clinocardium nuttallii
TATTTACAGTAAAATATTTGTTGCTAATTTACTATCACTCAGGTGATCGATTTAGGGCCATCTTGGCCCTCTTGTTACCTCACCTGGGCACAAAATGCTCCAGCCTAGCTTTGATATCAGAGGCATTGTGTGCGAGACTGAAAATAATTTGGTGACAACTCTGTCTCATTCACAAGCAAAATTTAAATATGAAAATTTACCCATTTCAGTAGTCTCGCAGCTTTATAAATTTAATCTGAACAAGCTTGAAATGAAAACTGCTTACTCTATGGCCAGTATAGCTTACAAACCTGCTACTATATAATATTCATAACATGTAATATTGGTATCATTTATGTTGAAAATTCACAGGTTAATCCATCTAACTACATGACCCTATTACCATGCAGTATTTTACTATTTCAAGTTAAAAATGGCTGCAGAAAGCTTAGACAAATCTAGACAGTATCATTTTCTGAAATAATGGTTATCATATTGTGCAATTTCTCATTTTCCCATAGGACCTTAGGTTCAAAAGCTGTAACCCACAGATTCACAATGTTCAGTTTTCTCTTTACAGGGGTACCATTAAAATTCAACTTGCATCAACATTGAAAGAATCAAGTCTAGAAGTAGAAGATGGACATTCCTGCAATTCCAAAGAGCAAGCCACCACATCTTGTTCCATTTGCTATTTCATTGTGTATTGTAATCATGTCAAATAGATAGTGTTGTTAGATAAAAAGTCAAAATGTAAATCTTTTTCTTTTCTTTTTAGCACCACTGGCTGAAAGCCACCAGTCAAGGTTATGTCATGAAAATTGTCTGTCATGCATCCATGTGTTAACTTAACATTTCCGTTCAAACAACTTCTCTTCTGTAACCAGTGAGCTAGTTAGGATGAAACTAAGTACACTCTCCTAAATCCCTTCAATTTCTTTTTGTAGAAATGTTCCTTGGGTGATCCTCATCAGGTTTCTTCAGGCTATATTTATTCATCAAAATGCATGGCCACCAGTGGGTCGGACATGCCTTTAAATTTCTACTTATATGGCTATAGTTAAACTTTTAAAAAATCTACTTCTACATTTATTTTACTTGATTTTGAAATAATTATGAGGAAATGTTCATTGACCCTTTACAGATTCCTTTAAGCCAAACCAAGTTGATTAACTAAAGGCATGGCAGCCTTAAATATTTTTTTTTTAGAAATATTCCTTTGGTGACCCTCAATGTTTTGTCTAATATGGCTTTAATTAATTGTCGTCAAATGGCTGTGGAGTGATACTGGCTGTCTTATTTTGTTTACCCTTTTCCTACATACAAACGCTTTCTGACACCGCTGCAACAGATGACTTTTGAAAACATTAAGGCAAAATAAGCAATTTCTCCTTTAGCCACAATGTTTTTAGCTCACCTCAGGTGCGTTGTTGTGATCGCCTTTAGTCCGGCGGGCGCCGTTGATCGTCCATCTGTCAATATCTTTTCCTCAGGAACCAGTAGGTCAATTGGCATAAAACTTCACAGAAAGCATCCTCTCAATGACCTTATCAGATTCCTTTAAATTTTTGGGATCCATGCAGAATTCTGGTTATCAGAGAAAACTCCGTAAATTGTCTTTTTCTACCTTTAATGACCATCAATTATTACATCCTGCAGATCAACAATAACATGCTGGCTTCTTCCCTTGTGTGATTATAAACCCCACCCCTCATACAAAGCATTGCAGTGGTTATTAGCTCACCTAGCATGAAGTGTCTGTGAGCTTATCATGTTATGGTGTGCTGTCTGCAGTCTGTCCATCAACTTTATTCATTGAATGACTTCTTCTTCAGAACTAGAGGTACTAGGGTCAAGATATTTAGCCAGGGGGTACCTGGGATAGAGTACTGTAAACTTACATTGACCTGCTTTCAAGGTCACAAGGGTCAAATATATGAAACCTTTAAACAGTTCTTTCTGAATAACCAGGAGGCCCAGAGTGATGATATTTTGCCAGTAGATACCTGGCATGAAATGCTATATAGTTTCCTCCAATAAATGACCATGCCCTTATTTCAAGGTCACAATGCTCAAATATATGAAAACCTTTGAACAACTTCTTCTGAATAACAAGGAGGCCCAGAGTGATGATATTTTGCCAGTAGATACCTGGCATGAAATGCTATATAGTTCCCTCCAATAAATGATCTTGACCTACTTTCAAGGCTACAGTGGTCAAATATATACCAATCTTTAAACAACTTCTACTGAATAAACATGAGGCCCAGAGTGATTATATTTGGCCATTTAGTACCAGGGATATAGTGCTATAAAGTTTCCTCAAATGGATGGTATTGGTCTGTAGCATCCTTGCACACACAAAACTCAATGTTGCATAAACTCCTTAAAAATGGGTAAAAAGATTTGAACCAAATTTGGTCTTGATAATTCCAGTGCAAAACTAACATATAAATGCAAGGAGGAACTCTTCTTAATGACATAGGTCCAGTACAGGAAACCAGAGAAAACTCATTTAACTCCATTTACAGTACAAATTAAGTAATCTAGATCATTAAGTGTGGAGCATTCTTCACCATAGATTCTTCCAGATGTGGATTTTTTGCAAAGTCTCTTTCTTTAGAACATTTTCCCATGATTGCTTTAATATCCAGGTGACCCATCTGGGCCTCTTGTAATAGAATCTGGTCTGAGGTTGTTGCACACATCAACTAAACTGCTTTTTCAAAGTGATTTATCTCATTGGTAAAGGAAGGCATTCAAATTTGACAAACATCTCTTGTGTACATACACACATCTGTCTTACTTTAATTTAAGAATACCAACACAGCTGTCCCACTAGTAATTTCAGTGCTTTGATCACATCATGTGTTTGGCATGGAAATAACTTCGCTTAGGAATATTTGTTTCCGCGAAGCTGCCTGTGTTATTAGAAACGTAATTACTCCGAAACAACGTTAATTAATTATGAAGGTTGTTGACTTGAACGGTTGTCTGTCGACAACCGTCCCAAAAATGATATTTGCCATCTTTTTACCAAGATGTTTTCAAAGTAGTCTGCTGCAGAATTGTTTCATGTTGGAAAGTGGGGTTAACATCATGGGAGTTGTTGTAGGAGAATTTAATAATTTGGATCACTTTTAAAGAGCATTAATTACGCTTTAACACATTTTTAGCTCACGAAGTGCTGAAGGTGAGTTTTTGTGATCACTAATATTGTCCATCGTTCGTTGTCAACAACTGCTTGTTAACATCTAGAGGCAACATTTTGGATCCAATCTTCATGGAAGTTTATCAGAAAATATATCTCTATCCATCTTAGGCCACGTTCTCGAAATTGGGTCATGTGGGGTCAAAAACTAGGTCACTAGGCCAACTTTAAGGAAAATCTTGTAAACACTCTGGAAGCCACACTTTTGGCTTGAGTATGCTGAAAGTTTGTAAGAATGTTTGTCTTAGTGATATCTAGGCCAAGTTTGATTATATAGGTCATATCTGGTTAAAAACTAGGTCACTAGGCAAAATATATGGAAAATCTTGTCAACTCTCTGGAAGCCACATATTAAACTTGAGCATGTTGAAACTTTGTCAGATAGTTTGTCTTGATGATATCTTGGACCAGTTTGAATATAGGTCATGTCTGGTCAAAAACTAGTTCACTTGGCCAAAGTTTAGGAACATCTGGTCAACACTCTGATTTTTGGCTTGAGCATATTGAAACTATTTCAGAATATTAATTTTATGTTGATGATATCTAGGCCAAGTATGAATATGTGTCATGTCCTGTCAAAAACTAGGTCACTAGGGCAAATATATGGCAACTCTTGTTCAGAAATCTGAAAGCTGCATATTAAACTTGAGCATGTTTAAACTTTGTCAAAAACTTTGTCTTGATGATATGTAGACCAAGTAGAATATGGGTCATATCCAGTCAAAAACTAGGTCACTTAAGCTTTAGCGGAATTTAAGGCAAATCTGGTTAACACTCTAAAAGCCTTATTTTTGGCTGGAGCAAGTTCAAACTTTGTCAGAATATTTGTCTTGGTGATATCTATGCAAAGATTGATCATGGGTAATGTCCAGTCAAGAACTAGGTCACTTGGTAACATTTAAGGAAAATCTGGTTAACACTCTGGAAGCTACATATTTGGCTTGAGCATATTGAAACTTTGTCAGAATGTTTGTCTTAGTGATATCTAGGCCAAGTTCGAATATAATTAATGTCTGGTCATAAACTAGGTTACTAGGCAAAATATATGGAAAATCTTGTTAAAACTTTGTCTTGGTGAAATATAGGTCATGTCCGATCAAAAACTAAGTCACTAGGCCAAAGTAAAGGAAAATCTGGTTAACACTCTGGAAGCCTTATTTTTGGCTTGAGCATGATGAAACTTTGTAAGAATATTTGTCTTAGTGATATCTAGGCCAAGTTCGAATATAGGTAATGTCTGGTCAAAAACGAGTTCACTAGGCCAAATGTAAGGAAAATCTTGTCAACACTCTGGAAGCCGCATTTTAAACTTGAGCATGTTTAAACTTTGTCAGAATGTTTGTGTTCATGATATCTAGGCTAAGTTCAAGGGTCAGGTCAGGTAACAAACTAGGTCACTATGCCAAAATGTAAAACAATCTAATTAATACTATAGAACTTGCATTGTCTTACTTAATATGATATTGCCATTGGTGCTTAAATAGCCCATCTCAGGTAAGGGATCCAGGGCATCATGGCCCTCTTGTTTTTTTAAACCGAGCCATATCACAGCTGCCAGTTAACCTAGCTAGCCACCAAAACATTTCCTGGCTTTCTCACACCAGTTATCCTCCACACAGCAGTCATTCAAAGATAATGGCTGCTTTAAAGGGGAAACACCTTCGGTTGTTATTGCATGATGACAACAATTTGAAATTTAACTTTTATTTATTAATTTCCACTCTCATATAATGACTAACGGGTAACATTTCTATCCTCAACACTTTCCTACATGCATATTGATGCATTTATTTGCAGCAGAAAATCTTTGAAAACAATTTGGCAGAAAGAGAATTTGCATTTTATGGTGAGCAATTTCTCCTTTGCCAAGTTTTCAACTGAACTCATGAATTTATTTTCCTTTTATTAAAATTGTCCATACTTTTGCCCAGTAATGTTCCAAGTTATCTGCTGCAGATTTGTTGCATGTGGGAAAAGGTTAACTCCATCCCCTTCACCAGTCACCACCTATTATGCCTGTTTCAAATTGAATTGATTGATTGATTGGGGTTTAAATCCATTTTCAACAACTTCTCAGTCATATCACGGCGGCCAGTTCACCTACTCATCTGTTTCCTGGTTTTCTCACACCAGTACAACACACAACATTCTTTCCAAGCAACTGGCTGCTTTTCCACATAGACTAAGCCCATTGGTGAAAGACAAATGACGCATGTCGCATTGACTTTTGTCAAATGTCAGAAAGAATGTTGGCCGCGCCGGGATTCGAACTCACGACCCCTGGATTGACAGCCCTCGTCGCTACCGACTGAGCTAATGGGGCTCGGCTGTTTCAAATTGAAAATATATGGAAACATATTTAACATAATGTAAAATAACCAGTTGATTTTAAATTAAAATATATATAAAGTATTTACACATTAGGAATTTGGAATGAATAGATGGATAAGAGTTAAAAAATATTGTGGGATAAGGAGAAATGGTTTGTTTTTAACAATTTTTCCTTTTCCCTAACAATATTTTTAAATTTGCTTGCTTCTTGGACTTGAAATGTTGGCTGCATTACATGTAGCAGTAAGTAAAGGATTGAGGGCGATTTCAAGACATTTTTGGAAAAAGCCATTGTGTTACAAGAAATGTGTTGGATGACAAATGACCCACCCCCACTGGCAGCCAAATCCTAAATTGCATTATATCAGCACTATGGAAGCTCAAGGGCAATAACTCATGCGGAGATAGATAATCTGACCAAAAAACAAATCTTGAAATTGCTGCCTTCATTTAGCTAAGAGACACAAACAATGGCAGAGTAATATGCTTAACAGACTTCGGTGCATACATAATAAACTGGAATCTTGAAAACTATGTGTGTTATTCAAATTGCCAGTGCTATACATGTACTCAGTTCAGAAAATAATGACAGTTCAAAAATTCAAATTATGCCCTTGTCCAAGATTGGCAGGGATATAATAAAGCTGAACAAGAGTGTTCCAGTTGCCTGTCCAGATATAAGGAAGGAATTCTGAAGAGTACATTGAGAGAATGCTTGCTGTGAAGTTTCATCCCAATTGACCCACTGGTTACCAAGGAGAAAATGTTGACTGACTTACAAAGGTTGATCACAATTACTCATAGTTAGCTAACAATTATGGTGATCTAATTGAATTGTGAGGAGATTAGCAAAAAGGAGATACTGCAGACATTGTCCAGGGATTTCACCCAAAAGGAAATACCTTATTTTACCACTTTCCTCCATCCAATCAACCCACTGTTTGTGATGTCTCCTGTTATAAAGCTGAGTCAGTCACATAGGGATCACCTCTCCAGGTAGCAAAACATTCTTTTATAATTTCAAGCCAATTTATTAGATGTGATCCTTTATTGACCCATTAAAAAGTTGAACCATATTGATTGTTAAAAATAGGCTGCCAGGTAGCAAAAACTGTTCTGAAAGAGACCGCCTAAATTCAAGATAATTTGGCAGAAATGTTCCTTATGTGACCCTCTTCATAATTTGTTGGAATCAGACAAGCACTTTCAAAGAAGAAATATTAATGATTGGTCAAAAACATGGCTACCAGGCGGCAGCAGAAAGAGGGTAAAATGAAAAAATAAATATAAAATTCTTATTTTTTTAAGGCGATATGGTTACAAACAGCCCATAAATTATACTCATATTTCAACATAACAAATTTGATAATATCAGTCAGAGAAAAAACACTTTTAAAGATAAAGTATAACATAAATATTCAATGATACTAATTAAACAAGCTTAAAGTTTCCACACAAAAAAGGTAATAAACAAGAGGGCCATGATGGCCCTAGTTCGCTCACCTGAATTATGCAATGTAAAAAGACAATTATTCTGAATGCAACCTCCAGTGTTAACAAGATTTGCCTTCATTTAGCCTAGTGATCTATATTTTTTACCTGATATGACCCTTATTCCAACATGGACTAGTATCATCAAAACAACATTCTGACAAAGATTCTACTTGCTCAAAGTAAAAATGCTGCCTGCAGAGTTTTGAACAATATTTTCCTTATTTGACCTAGTTTCTGACCCAATATGACCCATATTCAAACCTGACCTAGATATAATTCAGACAAACAATCCAACAACATTTTAAGCTGCTGAAAAAAAAACAAGAGAGCCATGAGGCCCTGGTATCGCTCACCTGAGAATAGGCTTTTTAAGACTTAACTCTTTCAGTGCCAATGGCAATATCATCAAGACAAACTTTCTGCCAAAATTTAAAGCTGCTTAAGTAAAAATTGCAATCTCTATAGTGTTAACAAGATTTTATACAAAAGGGCCTTGTGATCTTGTTTTTGACCTGACCAAACCCATATTCGAAGTTAACTTACGCATAGCGACCTAGTATTTGACCAAACATGACCTATATTCAAACTTGGCCTAGATATCACTAAGACAAACATTCTGACAAAGTTTCAACATGTTCAAGCCAAAAATGTAGCTTCCAGAGTGTTAACAAGATTTTCCTGAAATTCAACCTAGTGACCTAGTTTTTGGGTGAGCTAAAAATGCAGCATCCAAAGTGTTAACAAGAATTTCCTTTAATATTGCCCAGTGACCTCATTTATGACCCGACATGACCCATGTTTGAACTTGACTTGCATATCATCAAGATAAACATTCTGAGAAAGTTTCAACATGCTCAAGTTGAAAATGTGGCCTCTAGAGTGTTAACAAGATTTACCTTCAATTTACCTAGTGATCTACTTTTTGACCTCACAAGGCCCAGTTTCGAACTTGTCCAAGATTTGATGGACATGAATGTTCTGATAAACTTTCATGAAGATCGGATGCAAAATGTAGCCTGTCTGCCTGTAGAGTGTTAACAAGAGAAAATGTTGACGACGGACAGACGCCGGGCAAAATGTGATCACAATAGCTCACCTTGCACTTTGTGCACAGGTGAGCTAAAAATGATGCAGCAGCATACACACATTTGTTTCAAAAAGACACTTTATTAGTTATAAATAAGATCAATACTAAGCTAAACTAAAATAAGATGCATGTCAATTGATAAGAAGTCTAACCTTGTCCCACATCTAGACCCATTTTGATGCCACTGCAGCAGATGACTTTTTAAAATATTCTGTCAAAAGTAGAAATTATTTATACTTTCAATGAGCAACATTATTAGCAAATTGATTTTTGCCAAGATATTTTCAGTCATCTTCTGTTTGTTGGTATTGGGAAAGGGTTGAGTAATGCAAAGTGAACAAGTCGCATCCTTCAAACATTATAATGTAATTTAATAATTTTATATATAAGGGTTTAACATTTTTAGAGCACTTATTCATGATCCCTCTGTGACAAGTTAGTACTAGGCTAGGACATGCGCCTTGTCTACAGGCATTCCATCATTGTTGCACACTTTCTTTAAAAAATTTAATCCAATCTTTAAGAATTTCAATTTATGTCTCAAACATGACAATTATTCATTATTTACTGTTGCTATAAATATATATATGGTTTACACTTTTTAATACAGATTGAAGACCAACATATGTTAAACCATTGATATTTATATCTGGTTCCCCTACTTTTAGTGAAATATTCTTAATTGACCAATTTAAAAAATCCGTGACAATTCACTAAACATGAAAAAGCTTTTAAATGTTGCAGATGTGTCAAAAGGTAGGTGCCAACATTGTTATCACCATAGGTAGATCTCAAAATGGAAGGTAAAACAGTTTCTCACAAGAGGCCTAATTGTATGGAACAAAAAATAAGCATCCAGAAGAATTTATTTGAGACAAGAATGTAAATAATTTATCAGAAAAATGTGTTTTTTAAATCTGCTTTCTATGAGCCAGAAATGGGGAATCTAAACTGAATTAGTTATGTATAATTTGACAAAACAACATAGTCTTTTTGACAAGCTTAAATCTTCAATTATAATAGAAATTTGGAATGATTGTTGATTCTAAATGTTTTAATATTTTCTATACAAGCAAAATTAAAAATATAACATTACAGAATCAACAGACTAGCTTATATTATCAATATCTTGATTCATGACGCATTTTTAAGGATCTGCAGCAAGCGACTTTGAAAACATCGAGAACGGGTCAGAGAGACAATTGGGAAAGGTAAACAGAGCTAAAGTATGATGCAAAGTGAATAACAGAGAATTAGTCATAAAAAAATAATAACTTAAAAGTTAATGAGTCCCTTAGAAACTGGAACAAGATGGCCACACCACATCGCTCGACTGACTGATAAGGCTTAGAATTGATTGAAAACAAGCATCATCAACTAAACTGAAAATAAAATAGGAGACATGCAAATTACAGATCTTATTGTGCGTGTTTTTGTAAAACAGGGTAGACTAGATATCAAATATACAAAAAAATATTATACTTAACTTAACTAACAAATAAATAAGAATAATCAAAGGAAAACATGACACTGTGTACCACTGTTCATCATGCATATATAACAAAGTCAAAGTGTGACAGACAATGTAGAAGATATGATCCCCAAGTGTCAACCCGTCTTACAAGCAGGTTGGTAAAATTTGGACATTCATATAAATTTATAAGCATAAATTTGAGATAAACTCGTAAACACTCTTGAAGAAAGCAAATTGCCAAGTTGAAGGTTCATACAAATTGTTGCCAATGTTGCTTGATAAATCTCATTAAATTAATGTTTATGTGATGACAATGTTATTTAAAACTCTGAAATCTTTCTTTGTGTTTGATAACCAAACTGGAAAACTTTTCGATTGGTTTTCATCTCAATTTCCATCACATTTTAACAAGATATAATGACGCCCTTTCACAAGCTCATGATGCTAACCACTGGCCTTGGTCAATTCCTCAAGATAACATGAAGCCCATTTACAAGTTCCTGATGCTAACCACTTGGCTATGGCCGATTCCTCAATATAGCATGAAGCCCATTCACAAGTTCCCAATGCTAACCACTTGGCTATGGCCAATTCCTCAATATATAATGAGGCCCATTCACAAGTTCCTGGTGTTAACCATTTGGCCTTTGTCAATTCCTCAAGATAACATGAAGCACATTCACAAGTTCCTGGTGCTAACCACTTG
Source organism: Clinocardium nuttallii (assembly GCA_031471495.1). Lineage (NCBI taxonomy): Eukaryota > Metazoa > Mollusca > Bivalvia > Cardiida > Cardiidae > Clinocardium > Clinocardium nuttallii. Next base: position 10,283 of record JAUELF010236908.1, read on the forward strand.
GCTATGGCCGATTCCTCAATATATAATGACGCCCTTTCACAAGTTCTTGGTGCTAACCGCTTGGCCATGGTGGATTCCTCAATATATAATGTATGTATTTAACAAAAGCAGGCATCACTGTCATCGGGAACAATCTTCTTCTGTACATGCGTCATCTTCACACTGCCATATCGCGCAATTTCCCATACAGTTGTAACAGAGTAACACGAGAGCTGTGAGGAACAATAAACTGCATATTGAACATGGTTTTCTCTCCAAAAAGAATCCAGCCAAGTAGAGGAATATGAAAATCATATGATTGTAAAGGAGTGCTGGATTGAGCGGTTTTGGAATCAAAAGCACCGGTATCAACCACTGAAGACAATACATTATGCTAACAATCTCATCCTGATACATATAACAATATTGATAGATCTGTGTGGTCAATTCAGAACCTATTCAGAAGTAAGTTCCCCGGAAGTCTTGGGAGTGTGAGCGTCATCGATGTCTGTTTCTTTCAAACGCCTTTCACACATTCAATCATCGATGATAACTTGGATAAAACAACATAGTCAAACTATTTAGATGCGGTTTATTCACTGAGCACGTGAATTTGCGTATCAGACAAAATGCTTATTTTCGTTTTGGTTCATATCAATACTAATCCGAATATTCGCATATTGCTAATTTCAATGGCATGATATAACTTTTCTATAATTTGTCAGAGAGTCTTAACTTGCAGTAATAAGAGCAAAATTATGCAGAGACATAATTAAAATCTTCTTGAAATATTATATTTTTATTAAATCAGTTTGATTTTTAACAAATTCGAGTATGAGGTTATGGAGCTAGCAGGGAAAAGAAAGGTGAAGGACGAAAACTATTTCAACGTGATTTCAAGTCCACGTTAATAATCGCCCGTTAATAATGGGCAAAAACAGGAAAAGAGGTGAGAAAACTGTTTATTTATGAATGTCAATTGCACAAAGTAACGTGTTGACAAGCATTTTAATTGTGTTTATGGGCAATTTCTATGTGAAAGACCCTAATGTTGGAAACTCTGTCTTAACTGCTATCGTTCACAGTCTTGTTTAGTTGTATTGTATATACTGTATTTAAGATTACCGGATGTTTCGGCCAATGACAAGTTCGGTAAGCCCATTGGATGTTTCGGTCAAAAGGACATTAATATCATACATGTGTTAAATGTTTGTTTTTTTTGTACACCGTTTCAAGAATTTTTCAATGTCAACCCCAATTAAATAATAATTAATTGTTTGATTGTTTGTTCACACCTAGTTTGAATGGGTAGGTAGACTATTATAATACAATATAATGTCCTTTTTACCGAAACATCCATTGGGTTTACTCTATACATGTATTTAATACCAATTTACCCAACTTGTCATTTACCGAAACATCCAGCACCCGTATTTATAACCGGAATTACCTGAATCGGTCACCATTTGGCATTTAATACCGGAATTACCTGAATCGGTGACCATTTGGCATATTTACCGAAGTTAATGGAATGAATTTGTTATGACGCATAAGCCGGTTTGTTTATGATACATATTTCCTCATTGAAAACGATAAACAATCAGGTCCAACAATACTTAAATAGGCCAAAACGGGTAACACTGTAAAGTGGTCATTGGTAAGCTAGTTCAAATCATTTAAACTTTCGTTGTCTCGGTTTATAATCTATTATTTATTTGACTTAATATTTTGTTGCAATTTCCTGTCACGTTTAGTTTTATCCACTGATTTCATTGACGTCATCATTACATATATATAGTCTCAATATATTAACAAAACATATTCAGTGTTTAGCCGAGTACAAACCTCCCCCCTCCCATATTTTCTTGGGACAAATTAGAGAACTAGATAATGAGGAGTGAAGTGGTGTTTTCCCATCCATATCTCCCTTATGACTCCACTATAACCTATGTTGTAAGTACTCAAAAGAATCGTCTCTTCGAGTATGCACAACATAGGAATTGAAGATCAAATAAGAATTTGGGGATCCGATGTGAAATACTCTTCTTATCTAGGGTTCTGTATTTATTTTGTAATCTCAATTTATGGATATCACTGCTTAGTAGGGATTCGGATGGCAACGATTAATCGGTTTCTTGGTTAACTGTATGTTTTTCGATTATTCGGTTAGTAATTTAGGTAGCCTAGTACTCGGAAAAAAAGATAAAATATATACACAGTTAGTTGTGTTTCACCTTTTGTTTTTTTCAACGGTCACATTGATAAAAAAGATCTATAGAATATTGCCATAATGCCACCTTCTACATCCTTTGTCAGGAAGTATTCCAAACGCTGTGCTGAGAATAACAAAGTCAAATGCAGTTTGTGTGGTAATGAACTGTCTTGGACTGGTGGAACCAGTAACATGCGCAACAGTATCTAAACCATCGACTAAAACATCCGTCAGAAGACTAGACTTCCCTTAATTTGCCTGCTAATTTGTCTATCAAACAGCCATTAATGACATCCTTTATCAACACATCAAAAGAGTTGTCAGCACCGCAGAGCGAACAAATTACTCTAGCCATCGCTGATATGATCGTCACAGACTACATGCCTTTAAGAGTGGTAGAGGGAGATGGGTTCCTTAATATTTATAGTCTTATGAATCTATACGGTTAACTGAGTAACCGGTTATAAATATTTACGAGTAACCGGTTAGTA
>JAUELF010236919.1:0-12964 GCA_031471495.1 Clinocardium nuttallii
ACAGGTTAAACGTATAGGTGGCTCGTCCCCCGGGGAAGGTATATGTGAAACAGCGGAGGAGGTGGGGGCACAGCTGATAGTTGTTGGATCGAGGGGAATGGGGTCCGTCAGACGCACGTTCAAGGGGAGTGTCAGTGATTTCGTAATACACCATGCTGGTGTACCCGTCCTTGTTTGTAACATGAAGAAATGATTGGGCAATTATATCACGTCAAATGTACATCTGACCAATCACATAACACTCAAACAGGATACTTATTTTACATCCAGTTTCTTTTCATACATAACGAATTCGCCATTTAATCTAAGGTATCATGGACAATCTGTTTAAAACTTCAACAATTAATAAAGACACAGAAAAGAACAAATGACAATGATCATAATTTACAATTAAATTTGCTTTATTATGGGTTTATTCTTCTTCAAATTTAACCATTTCCCTCATACGGCAATTATGCAACCGACGATTTTGAACATAAACATACCACAACTGTCTGTTTTCTAATGTGTTATTTACTCTTAGCTATGTGGGCCCATTTGAAAAGTCCGTGGATCCGTCATAGGACAGTCTCTTTGTCTACTGGACGTTCATTCCATATGTTTCACATAACTGTCCAAGGTATTTTCACAATAAACACAAGTTGAAATTCATTGAAATTATAATTGAAGCTTCAGTACGAAGAAGAGAAGTCCAACTCAACGGCTTGGTTAGTTTCGACTCTTTTGTAGAGTTATGACCCTTTATCAATGTACAGTATTGAGCCGCCCGCGAGAAAACCCACATTATTGCCTCTGCATATTGTATCGACCAAGATCAGCCTGTGCAGTCCGCGCAGATTGATCCGGGCCAACACATTCCATCCTATGGGGATAGAGGTATATAGTAATTATTCATGAAACAGAAAATCCACAAGCGGCGAAAAGTGTTTCTCCGGGAAAGCCTGCGCGGCATGCTTAGACTGTTCCGGGTTGAGACATTACGCAACCACACTGTTGGTTTTTCTCGCGGGACGGCTCATATTTAGTCATGTCAACAATTTAAAGAGTCGAACAATGTCATTGAGGAGAGAGAATAGTCAGTAAAGAAGAAACGTTTAATCCTTCCCCACTTGTATATCATTTGTACACGTCTGCATCCGACGCCTATAAAAAAACAATATGGCAAAAGGATAAATTGATCATCATATTTAATAATTAAGCATCCTCCGAGGAGCCGAGGTAGCCCCGGTAGCTTAGTTGGAGGCGAAGCGGGCTGTCAATGCATGGGTTGTGACTTGTACGTGAGTTCGAATCCTAGCTCGGCCAACATTATTTCCGATATTAGACAAGCTTCACTCGTCTTTCACCAATGGGCTAACATTAAGTTCCAATCAATCATTCCTTCAATCAAACTAGAGATTTGCCATATGTTTGCGTATACGTTTTCCTAATCGTTTGTTATAGTTTTGCTGTAAATTAGAAAGGGTTAACCCTTCATTGCACAAGGCTATTAAATGATTTTGCAAACAATGCAGAGTAATGCGAGACGGCTCATAACGAGCTGTCTCTCCTATAACCTGCATTGTTTGCCATTTATATATTAAATTTTACTACATAGAGTGGTCCAATAGTTAACGTGATAGATTCGACTTTGTGAAATTCGCCAGTTGAAGGGTTAAATACGCCGCGTTTTCGAATGACAAGGATGAAAAACTGATAAATGTTATATCTTACTCGCCATGTTACTAACTAGACTACATGTACCTTACTGTAATCATATCGGTAGCAAATCGTGTTGGATTGATCTCATCAAATAAGGCGGATATTCAGTTATTAAGGTGTTCATTGCATTTATCTTTATATATAAATATACATAAATAAGTGGAAAATCCGACTAACATAACAGGATGGCGTCACCACGAGTTATTGCCATAGCTATTGACGGAAGCGAAAACGCCAAGTATGCGTTTCAGTGTAAGTGGTTTTTTTTTGTGTGTGTGATTAAAATTTGACATATATGTGTATTTATATGCGGAAATGGGTTTAAATTTGCCGAGAGAGATAACATTTTAACTTTAAAAGTTCACTCGTGTACTCAAACATTTAAGGATTGGTCGTTTGGTGTTTAACGCCATGTTCAACACGTTTTTAGTTATATCACGGCATTTCCTTTTAAAGTTACCAATTCTACTGGTCCATTTGTCCCGACAATAGTCAGTCAGTCGCTAACCCCGTAACCCTAAGCGCTAAAAAGGGCAGCCATTAATATAATTTCATTTAATGTCTTCAATCATCTATAGAAAAGGTACTTAATATATATGAGCCGTGCTGCGAGAAAACCAACATTATGGCCTCTGCGTAATGTTTCGACCCAGACACATTCCGTCTCAGGGGGATAGAGGTATAGAGTAATGATTCCTGAAACTGAAAACCCCGATGAGGCAAAAAGTGTCTGTCCGGGTTAGCCTGCGCGGCATGCTTAGGCTGATTCGGGTCAATACTTTACGTATAGTCCAAAATATTGGCTTTCTCGCGGGACGGCTCATATGTATAATACACGTTAGGCGAGTCAGTATATGATTGGCCCTCTGGACCAGCATCATTGAATGTTACGTATGAATAGCGGGGCTATTCTTCCAGTGTTTTTGTCAGAACATACATGTAGACGAATGATAAATGTTCTGGTAGGCCTGTTGGTATACACATGCCTTACTTTATCGTCCATCGCATCGGTGGTGTAGTGGTGTAGCCTCCGCCTCGGGAAGTCGCGGCTTCGATCCTCGGTCGGGTCATACCAAAGACATGGTAATTATAGCGACCCTCATTGGCGCTTAGGGTTGCGGGGTTATCACCATGACTGACTGGCTGGTGTCAGATTAAATTTAATAGTAGTACTGGTAACTTACCAAGGAAACCTTGTGATATGGCAGAAAATGTGTTGAAAGTGGCGTTAAAACCCGAACCATTAATCAACCTACTTTATCGTCACTGTGCTATACCCAAAATCGCCAAACGAGTATCATGTTTTATTTCGATGTTTGTTTCCTGATTTATAATATACATAAGCCTACTCGTCATATTAGATTTCGTAAGATAAATTCATAGATAGAAGTTCAATGCAATTATTTCCATGAATATCGATCAGTTTATTCTCAGAGTCGTCTGAATAATAATAATCATCTAACACTTTGGAAGTATATTATAGATAGTTGGGTTGAATAAAACGCTTTGAAAAAGCAGCAATATATCATCCTCTGATACAAAGGCGTAAAATGTCGTCTGGATTAAAGTGTAGACTCATGGTGACCTACATTGTGAAAAATATGTTCAAATGTCACCCTGAATAACACATATAAATCTTAACATATCCGTGTAACTACGGTATTTACAAGCTACAAGCTCGATAATAGTACAGACGTTATCTAACTCTGACTATATGCGCCAGTGGTACAAGTTAGCATATACGGACAGTTAAGGTTCAGATAATCTTGTCCACCTGCTGAGTCTTATCATACTCTACATAGGTTGACATAATTTCTAACAAGCCATGTGGTAAGAAAGCAGGGGCGTAGCTCCCTTTAGGCACTGTAGACACGTGCACAAAATGCCCCAAAATGTATCTGCTTAATGTATCGACCAATGTCCGCGCAGACTGATCCGGCCGACACATTCCGTCTTGGGGGGATAGAGATTCCTGAAACAGAAAAGCCATAAGAGGCGAAACGTGCCTATCTGGGTACGCCTTTTGGCATGCTTAGGCTAGTTGTATATATGATACAGTGGTACAAGTTTGCATATCTGAACAGTGTAGGTTCAAATCATCTTGTCCAGTTTCTGAGTCTTATCAGAATCCACACCATGTTGATATACTATATTAACACGTGTATGTACGTATGCAGATGCACGTACATGTTGATATGGGTCTACACTGTTAACACACGCTAACGTGTACCCTTTCCCACGCACTGGCTCATAAAGAGTGTGGTTACAATTGAACATATATTGATGCGCGTGTAAACACGCGAGTGCGTCTGCACGAGTTTGTTAATAGCGAGTTTTAGATATTTCTCGTATTAAACATTCAATGGTATCGGATTTTTCACCTCCCGGAATTTTAAAACATGGTGGCAATTATTTGTTTTGAGCAACTTCTCCTTTTACGTACGACTGTGTTTTGAAAAATAAGTCTTCTGTAAGCCTTTACCAGACACGCGTTAAACTACGGAGCTATGTCATCAATAGCTTGATAGGCGTCCAATGGGAGTCATCGGTCAGTTATCTCCCTTTAATACTCTCTAAATCTAGATTGGTCCTATCATTTGGTTTCCTCTGTTTTTATCATTGGTTTCTTTTCACTGGATGGTGCACTTATAATTGCATTTTCTTGGCCAACGGTTATGATATTGATTAGTAATTCCACATGTGTGTTCTTTAAACACTGCTATAAAGAATTTCTCTTTTGAATCATCACTTAAATTAACACATTTATGAATAATGTGTACAGAGTAATTGCAATATCTCATTGCGAAATAGCAATAAAGACAAAGAATTCCAACTAAAAGGACCTACCTACTATTTGGTTTTCCTTGGTCTTTATCTGACAAGGGAGATAATGTAATTATCACTAATTTCTCTCATTAACAGACTGTACGATTCATTGGCGAACAACTCTGAGCCAGATTAGCCCTTTACCACATATAGACGCTTTCTGACGCCTCTGCAGCAGACAGGTTTTTTGAAAACATAGTGAAAAATGAAGAAATTGCACAAAACGTGCAATTTCTCCTTTGTCACAATGTTTTCCACTTTGTGTCATAGGTCATCCATTCAATTATAGAGATTTTCTATATTTTGTCAAATTATGTTCAAAGTCGTTTGCTGCAGAATTGTCGTATGAGGGAAAGGGTTATAGTGCAAGGAAGCACAAACTGATCTAGATCTAGAGCTATACTGGTCGCAAAAGTATTGACGATGGTTTCGTAGAGCGGCGCTCATATGCACAGGTGCCAGTCTCGTTTAAAATCTAAAAATAGCATTTGACTATATATCAATAAACGAGACTGGCACATTAAATTATATACATTGATATTGAAAACAAAAATTATATCTCTTTAATTACACACATTGATATTGAAATCAAAGATGAAAAAATATATATACAATAATATTGAAAACAAAGATTCAATATTAATTATACATTGACATTGAAAATAGTGATTCAAATGTAATTATATACATTTATATTAAAATCAAAGTTTCAAATTTAATTGTTTACATTGATATTGAAATCAAAGAATCATATTTAATTACATACATTGATATTGTAAATAACGATTTAATTTTAATGTTATACAATGATATTGAAAACAAAGATTCTATTTTGAGTATTATACAATGATATTGAAAACAAAGACGATACACATTTAACGACAAACGTGTATAATAAAAAATAAGCATTGACCAGCATATCTGCATGGTTAGAATGTACATGTAATACAACATGTATTAAGAGCAGTAGAGGGGTACTACGATATTTCAGCATTTCGTCTCTTTTTTTTTCAAATACGATTTTGAAGTCGCCCGCTTCAAGTTGTATCTAATGTCTTCAGGATGGTGCTATATTGGTGTTATAATGTACTTGGCAGGTGACACGAAACAGCTATGAAAGATGCAATTCTCGTTTACATTGTGTTATGATCTTGAAAGAACGAGGGTTTGACTTCAAAATAGGCGTAAATTAATAGTTGTAAGACATTGCTTGCTCTGTGTGAAAGTCGGCCATCTCGAACAGCGAGCGAAAGTCATTGGCATTGTTATTATCCGTTTACTTTTGGATATGATAGTGTTATTGTCGTCACAGGAAAATGATGTTGCAACTTGGAAAAAATCGGATCAACCTGCACCAATGTGCAGCATGATAAGGATCTTAACTGTTCGCCATCTGATAGTCAAAGCATCTAAGGTGTCTCTAAAAAAAAGTATATGACCAGAAGCCGACTATAGGATTATACAATTTGGTCGTAATTGTTATTAAGCCATTTCCCATATACACTACATCAGTAACAGGCGACCTTGATATCATCTAGGCAAATATGAATCTCTGTAAATGTATGATTATTGAATATATTTGAAAACATTGTGACAATAAGAGACATTGCTTGTCTTGAGCAGGTTCTCCTTTTGTCACAATGTTTTCAAAAGTTGTCCGCTGCAGTTCGATTGAATGCATACATGCATGTTGGAAAGTGTTTTGAAACGACTTTACCTCAGTGGGTCGGTTTTCGCACGGCGTGGCCATAATGTCAACAGTCGTTGTACAATGGATGTAAAAGAAGAAATAATCTTGTCAACTGAGACTCGAATACAATGTTCTGAACTTTACCTTTCAACAATTACGAAACAACCGCAATTTCATTTTATTTTAAATTCAAACTTAAATTAGTTTAAGTCAGTATTCGTAAATATATTTCATTCTTCCGAAAGTTTCCTAACATACTGCAGTAGTATCTTTCGACTAAATGTATGACATTGCATATCTTTAAAAGAAGCATAATGTCCAGTTATAGCAATAATTGCAAATGCATGAATTTTAAACGAACGTACGAGGTAAAGGGTTCGGCATAAAGCCCCTTAAAGCTCCTTACACTCTTAATTAAAGGGTCGAGTTTCCCCTAGTGTTACCAACTGTTATTATCTCCTCAAACCACAGCGGGTTTACGCATGGTTTCAACGCTTTAGGTTTTATTTAAGGGAATCTGAGGTCGCTACAATCAAAACCCATAAAATGATTATAAATGAACCGCGACATGCAAATAACACCCTTATTGTTGCAATTATAAACGGTGCTCCGGGAAAACTAACCTTAGCATAGCCTACTTTTTACAAGTGGAGGAACAAAAACATCTGCGTGTGCATCGATGTTAAATAATCAAAGAGATTACAGTTTTTAAGAAAGTGTTTTGAAACCTTCTATGATTGATTGTCGATCAATGCAGATCCAGATCAATCTGCGTGGATGTGCAGGTTGATATGGGTTTATAATGGTCGTAAATGACATAATAATGATGTTCACAGAGCATCGCTCATATTCTGTGTGTTAAACGCAGTAAATCAGTTATATTACTGTATAGTACCGCCGATGAATCAGTTGAAATTCTTCGTTCGCAATCCTTGGCACATCTTTTGTTAAGTTCTAATGTCAATTGACTAAAGATATGTTACGTTCTGTTTTTCATAATTATCGTACCTTAAATTGATTAATTGTTGTATATATATTGTGAGAAAATTTGTTTTCGGAGTCAATGCTGCTTTTCCAACATGTTTTATATTTTCTCCACCGGTTTTACTGATTTACATGTTTCTAAATGTCAGCATTTATTAACTAGTTCCTTTCCTTTTAGAAAGGAATACACTTCTTTGTGTGACACGGAAATACTAAAGAATGATAAAAAACGGTTGCAGACAGTTTGTATCAAATTTTTAAATGTTTAAATCATAAAACTATTCTGTCACGCGAAATATAACGTGTACTTAAGAATTCAAAAACAAAACCAGATCATTGTCACGTTAAATTCAAAACTTTTAATTTTTTTCTTTATATTTCAGCAGCCCTAAATTGACATATGCTACATTTAATGATTGCTTGTTTGGTGCTTTGCGCCGCTTTCAACAATGTTTCAGTTATACCACGGCGGTTCCTGGAAGTTACCGGTACTACTGGTCCTTTTAGCATAACACCAGCGAATATGTCGATATGCTAATCCTGCAACCCTGCGCTCAAAGGAGGGCAGCCATTACTAGTATTATTAAAGAATTTGGTATGACCGGACCGGAAATCGAACTCGCGACCTCCCGTACCCGAGGCGGACGCTCAACCACTACACCACCGAGGCGGTTCGTGCTACATTTAAGTCCTAATGTCAATCTACATGTTACGTTATCATATTAAATAAAAGCGCTTTAAATGTTGATATTATATTTTAGGGATGTTCGCTTTATTACGTTAACAGCCGATGAACAGATTTTGAATGATTTGAAGTATAATTTTGATACAAATTTAAAAACATTTTTGGATCGCTAAATGAAGAAAATGTCTCCATTTTCTAGAAAACAAAAAATAATTGTCGTCTGCTGCAGAGAAGTCAATGATTGATTGACTGTATTAACATTAATTCTTAAAGTACATTGTGTAACTTTTTTTAATGCTAAGGCTTCAGTGTCGATTAGTATACGGAAACAGTAAATATTGATCATCGGGTTTGATTTATTGATTGGGGTTAAACCCCATTTTCAATTTTCAATTTTTCAGTCATATCACGGCAGTTAGTTCACCTAGTCATGTGTTCCTTGCTTTCTCACACTAGTAATCCACATAACAATCTTTCCGACCAACTAGCTGCTTTTCCACATAGCTGACCCATCGATGAATGACGAATAGCGATTGTCACATTAACTTTTGTCAAACGTCGGAAAGAATGCTGGCCGAGCTGGGATTCGAATTCACAACCCTTAGATTGACAACAAAGAGACACGGATTAAATCGGTTCGCCTCCACACAGACCGAGCCGGATCTCCATTGTCTGCCATTTTAGGTTGAAGTAAAGAGGGGGAAGTAAATATCTTAGAACAAAAGAAGATTTAATATGTTATTCAAGTCCCAACCATGTACAATACATGTATAATCATATATACAATCCCATATAATTACATGTAATGGTAAAAGAAAATCACAAATTAACCCTTTCCCTCATATAGATGCTTTCTGACGCCTCTGAAGCAGACAGCTTTTTGTAAACATAGTGACAAAAGAAGAAATTGCACAAAACGTGCAATTTCTCCTTTTGACACAATGTTTTCCATTTTAAATCATAGTTATCCATTTAATTAAAGATATTTTCCATATTTTGACAAAATATGTTCAAAGTCGTCTGCTGCATAATTGTCGTGTGAGGGAAAGAGTTAAAAGCACATGACATTTCCATGAAATTAAATAAAAGAGACGGTCATACGTATGTAAAACATCAATATATGATCAAAACAAATCGCAAGCATGTTTTTATATAGTACAATAAAGATTCGATTGCTAATTTCGTCTTCAAAATAATATAAAAAAAGTGGAGAAAGTAGAAATGTTTTGAAACAAAAAGATTAACAAAATAAATAAGAATCAAAACTGAGGACCTCAACATTATCCCAATATAAGATTTCAATATGTCAAATAATATGATAAATACGAATCTAACGATTAATCCTTTCCAAAACACAAACAAATCGAAAGCAGTCGACTTTGGAAGTATATGGATAATATACTAACACTCTATGTAAACTGTTAGAAATTAAAATGCATATTTATTAAATAGATTTGAAAGCAATTTGGCAAAAGGAGTAATTGCTTATTATTCGCTTGTGTTCCCTTGTGCCACAATGTTTTCAAAAGTCGTCTGATGCAGCTGTGTCGAAATGCGTATGCATGTGGGAATTTGAACATGTGTCATATGAAATGATAAATACGAATCTAACCATTAAACAACAGCAATTTTACAATAATCGATTGACATCGAGGATTAGGGACGAGCACCGCTTTCCATGGGATTAAAGTGTTATCTGTACAGATTGAGATTAGGATGGTCCTCGATCACCCTTAACTCATACGATTTTTTATGAAATTAACTACCATTTTGTTTGATTTGTTGATTGATATTTCAACAGTATCTATTAAAGGGAGTTGTAGTCTCTGTGATATTAATTAAATACCGTTGAAAACAGCGTTAAATCAATCAATCAATCAATAACAATCAAGCAATCAATCAATCAATCAACCAATCAGCAGTATGGCATTGTATATTATATATTCCAAAGGTAAAACAGTCAGTAAAACAGTTTATATCAATGAAACTCTATAATTGTCAATTGCTCGACCACTTGGTTTTAATCAATATTTTTTACAAGAACAACAGGATAACTAAATGCAGTTTATTCTGGTGTTGAAGAGATCAAATTGTGATGAGGATTTCAATCGCGGCGTCATATAATTCCCGTATACTTTTCCATCTTATGAAAAGCGGCTTTCAGTATTTCACTCATACCGACGATAAATGTCACCATAATAAAGCAGTACTACCTGCATCATGACACCAGTGCATCAGTTGAAATGATTTCGCCTCACACTGAGTACCAAGGGAGGGAAGCCATTACTACCTGCATCATGACACCAGTGCATCAGTTGAAATGCTTTCGCCTCACAATGAGTACCAAGGAAGGGAAGCCATTACTACCTGCATCATGACACCAGTGCATCCGTTGAAATGCTTTCGCCTCACAATGAGTACCAAGGAAGGGAAGCCATTACTACTTGCATCATGACACCAGTGCATCAGTTGAAATGCTTTCGCCTCACACTGAGTACTAAGGGAAGGAAGCCATTACTACATTTAACATGACACTAGTGCATCCGTTGAAATACTTTCGCCTCACACTGAGTACCAAGGGAAGGAAGCCATTACTACCTGCATCATGACACCAGTGTATTAGTTGAAACGATTTCGCCTCACACTGAGTACCAAGGGAAGGAAGCCATTACTACCTGCATCATGACACCAGTGCATCCGTTGAAACGATTTCGCCTAACACTGAGTACCAGGGGAAGGAAGCCATTACTATCTGTATCATGACACCAGTGTATCAGTTGAAACGATTTCGCCTCACACTGAGTACCAAGGGAAGGAAGCCATCACTACAATTTTTAAAGACTTTGGTATGACTCGAGCGGGGTTCGAGCCCCGATATTCCGCTACACCACTGAGGGATTTAAACAAACGGTTAGATAACTATAATCTAAGATATAGTTGATCCTAACACTTATCCCGCTGAATGCATGCGAAAATAATCATTACCAGTCATTACCAGTCATTACCAGTCATTACCAAGTCATTACCAGTCATTACCAGTCATTACCAGTGATTACCAGTGATTCAAAACCATTTCCAGACGAATCTGAAGCAGACGACTATTGAAATATGTTTGCCGTAATTAACAATTTCTTAATTTCAACTATATTCAAAAAATTATACTTTCGCTTATATAGACTTTACATTTTTTTTCTAGATAATTGCAACGTCGTCTGAAGCCGAGTTGTCGTATGCAATAAAGATCGTTCAGAGCATGGTCTATTGTGTTCAATTATATTCAATAATTATAATTTCGCTTATATAAATTTGCAAAATTTGTAACTAGATGATTTCCACGTCGACTGCAACAGATTAGTCGTATACAAGAAATATCCTACATATCTTGGTCTATGTTGTTCACAAATGTAGTTTAAAGTTTAAATACAGAACTGAAAATAAGCTATATAATGATGTAAAACTGGCAATACATGGTTACTTCATATGCCTAAATGCAAACAGATATATTTATATATATTCGATATACGATTAATCTGTTCAAGATGGTGGAACTCTTAAAAGTAGCTAACGAAATTGACTACATTTCAAAGGCGTTGATCGAAACGACTTAAGATTAGTTGTTATATTCATATTTAAGAGTTGTATTTGCGTGTACATATTTGGACGTAATTCGCAAGACCTATTTGTAATTGTGTCAATGTATATGCTTAACGACAATCAGGGGACAGAAGTAATTAGATGATAACAACAAAATGGGCGGGAAGTCTTTCATTTATGTGTCAGTTGATATATGATAAAATATTGTAAAGGATTCCCCACCCACAACATTGACATGATATGGGGGCTTAACTTTATCTCAGTAATTCGTCCCCAATTCGAGTCGTACTCCGTGTACTCTAACCTTCGCCCCATGGAAAGTTAAGTTACCAAGTGTATGTGATGTTGAATGGCCGAAATATATCAAAATTATAATAATTGTGTTCTATTTGCGAGAAACATTGGCGTACTTGACAACACTTCTAATTGTTTTGGCCAGCGATGTTGACATCTTGGTCTACAAAACATATATGAGGACACGTGTATTTGTTATTGAATGATCAACAATTACAAAAAAAAAGAGTCAAATATTGGTGTTTAGTTCATGCAAGCGGACAAGTTGATTTGTTGTTGATAAGAAATCAAAATACTTAACACTTAAAGTTAGGTTGCCGTCACAACTATTTGCGTACATTTCTTAGATGTTTGGCAAGGGTTACATATGTAAATTCAGTACATGCAATCGGGCAATTATTGTTGTTCTTGAACGGCCAGAATACGAAATTAAAATAAGTGCTTTCTCATTGTCACATGGTTGTGCATAATTTGAAGTTACACGTTGGCTTCTACTTGTTTACACAGTACTACGTTTTTTGTCAAATGATATATCTGTGTCTATCATAAATGCAAACGGACGGTGAAGACTCAAATGGCTATTCAAAATATTGTGGACAAAGGAGATTTGCTTGTTTTATTGGGGTTTTAAGCGACATTCTACTTATTCACGATCTCTGGGTAAACACTCCAGCACTAGAATAGGCACATTGCCTCGTCACGAGCCCTCCATCATGACAGCCGCGACTGGGGATCGAACCCGGGACGCCCGGTACCAAACCCCCAACGCTAACAACTTGGTCATGGCGGATTCCTGGACAAAGGAGAAAATAAATCATATAGATCTTTGCACTTTGCACAAAGGTGATATAGCGTCTGCCTTGGGTACGGTATGCCACGGGTTCGATCTCCGACCGGGTCATACCAAATACTTTCAAACATTGATTAATGGCTGCCCATCTTAGCGCTCAGGTTTGCAGGGTTAGTATTACGACTGCCTGACTGAATGGTGTCAGAATAAATGGACCAGTAGTACTGGTAACTTACCAAGGAAACGCCGTTATATAACATATACCATTGTTGAATGCGGCTTAAAACCACCTGACAATCACTGTGGGGCGAGGGCTGTCAATCCAGGTCGTGAGTTCGAATCCCGGCTCGGCCAACATTCTTTCTGACATTTGACAAAAGTCAATGCGACATGCGTCATT